>CM062291.1:183602304-183881535 GCA_031216915.1 Pictodentalium vernedei
TGGTAAATACCTGAAGAGGCATTTACCCTCGTTGTTCCTCACCGACTAGCAGTTTCAGGCCTCAACCTAGAGTCACCCCAAAAGACCCTAGACCTGCCATAGCTCCTGTAAGTGGCTCCAATCTACAAGACTATTTAGAGAGACCTGGGTTTGCAGATTCACAAGACTACAGAATATACTCACAGTGCTGTCGTAGATTGATGTATTTATGAGTAAGCCATCCAAGAGCCAACATAAAGACCTGGAGCAAGAATTAGTACTGCAGCTGGTTATGATTTAGCAGTCATGACAGACTTGTCAGCATAGTCAAGTGTAGAGAATTACAGATAGAGACCTCACATTCCTTGACTCCCTGCCTGTTTAGTTTAAACCCTTGGAAACTGCTATGTCTGATGCCATATGACCTCTTGAGCCTTATACATTCACAGGCCACACTCTACCTACATTTATATTTGCTTGCTTTGAGAATATAACAGTGCCACCATGCAGTGAAATGCTCGCTCCTGTTAAATTTGATATAGACATGCCTTTCCACCGCTGTGCTTTAGTTGGAAGTGGAAGTGCAAAACTCATGAAAAGGGATATACTAATTGCTAAGAGCTTAGTCGATCCAAACCAAGACAAAATGCCAATGAGAATAATTAATGTGATGAATAAGCCTCAGATAATATACAAGAAAACTTTTGCTGCCGATTGTGAAACCCTTAATAATGACTGCATCTATAGTACTTGTGAGAATTTCGACAAGATATCATCGAAGGTCTGTACAATAGAGGCCAGCAATGAAACAGACAAAACACAAGTACAAAACCAGATATTACCGCCTCACCTATGTACAATCATGAACTCGATTGAGGATGACATTGGGGAGGAGGATAAAGAGGCTGTTAAGAAATTATTGTTGAAACATGTCATGGTTTTTGCCAAATCAAAAGATGATATGGGCAGGACCAATCTGATATATCACAGAATTAAAACAGGTGATGCCCAACCAGTGAAACAGCCACCCAGAAGAATACCATTAACACAGCGCACTGAGAGTAGGGAAGAGGTGCAACGTATGCTAGATACAGGTGTCATTAAGCCATCAAAATCCCCATGGGCTTCACCTATTGTGCTTGTCCGCAAGAAAGACAATTCACTGAGAATATGCATTGACTACCGAAAACTCAATGAGCTTACTATTAAGGACTCATATCCGTTACCGAGGATCGATGACTCGGTCGATGCTTTACGAGGGTCAAAATGGTTTTCTACATTCAATCTTCAAAGTGGATTTTGGCAAGTGGAAGTACACCCAGATGATAGGGAGAAGGCGGCCTTCGTTACTATGGGTGGACTTTATGAATTTACATGCATGCCTTTTGGATTATCGGCAACGGCAACTTTTCAGAGATTAATGGAGTTTATCCTAAATGGACTGCAATGGAGAACATGCCTATTGTATATTGATGATATAATTATATTTTCACCCACACTTGAAACTCACCTACAAAGACTTGACGATGTACTCACAAAAATTGAGGAAGCAGAGTTGAAAATGGCTCCAAAGAAATGCCATCTCTTGAAAAAGAAAGTTTCATTTTTGGGACATTTAGTATCTCAGAATGAGATTGAAGCTGACCCTGCAAAGATTGATGCTGTGCAAAACTGGGCACAACCAGTCTCTGTGAAAGATGTGAGAAGTTTCTTGGGGACTGCCGCATACTACCGTCGCTTTATAAAGAATTTTGCAGATATAGCGAGGCCATTACATAAGCTCACAGAAAAGAATAGGCCATTTAACTGGACGCCAGACTGTCAGGAGGTTTTTGACCAGCTTAAAACAGCATTAACGTCAAACCCAATCCTGGTATATCCAGATATAAAGAGAAAATTCTTACTTGACGCAGATGCTAGTGGTTACGGGATTTGAGCCTTGCTCTCTCAAATTTATGAAGATGGCGAACATGTTGTGGCATACTACAGCCGATCTTTATCAAAAAGTGAAAGAACATATTGCATTACACGGAAGGAGCTACTTGCAGTAGTATCATCAATTAGGCACTTCCATCATTATTTATTTGGTGTTGAATTCCTAGTAAGAACCGACCATGGAGCTTTAAGATGGTTGCGACAATTCAAGAATCCTGAAGGTCAACTAGCTAGATGGTTAGAAGTAATTGATATGTATAATTTTAAAATCCAGCTAAGGGCAGGAAGACAACATAACAATGCAGATGGGCTGTCAAGAAGACCTTGTCATCAGTGTGATCACTGTGAAAGACAAGAAACAAAATTTTCTGGGGAGCATCGAGATGAATATGCAGAAGAGTTTAATATGGCTGCATTAAGCAGACAGTCTACATCACTGCAAGAGAGTGAGAATAATATAGAAAAGTCACATGAATCTTAGAATTGGATCCAGGGTAGAACTCAAGCAGAGATAAGGGATGCTCAGTTGAAATATGAGTCAATTGCTCAGATACTCAAAATGAAGGAGGCTGGAAAAGCTCGTCCTTCGTGGGAGGAAATATCCCACTGTTGCAGTGAGCTAAAAGCTTACTGGGCTCAATGGGAGCGGTTAACCACAGAAAATGGTGTGCTCTATAGGGAGTGGCATGTTGAAAACATGGACAAGATAAAGCAATTAGTTCTACCAGGTTGTTGGAGAACGGAAGTAATATTGCTCTTGCATGGAGGGCCAGGAGGAGGGCACCTCGGGGTCACAAGGACCAGGGCAAGGATGCGGCAACGTTTTTATTGGTATCAGATGGGTGAAAAAGTTGCCATGTACATATCTAGATGTCCAGAGTGTCAATCTAGGCAAAAACCTGTTCGAGGAAGCAGGGGAGAAATGAAACAATATCTTGTAGGTGCGCATTAGAGTGCATTGCAATAGACGTAACAGGGCCTTTACCAGAGACAGTAAGGGGAAATAAATATATATTAGTGATAAGTGACTATTTTACTAGGTGGGCGGAGGCCTACGCTATACAAAACCAAGAAACCAAGACAATAGCAGACATATTAATACACGAGTTCATATGTAGGTATGGTGTTCCGAAACAAATACACACTGACCAGGGACAACAATTCCAATCCGAAATGTTCCACAGACTGTGTGACGTACTGAAAATTGACAAAACTCGGACGACTGCCTACCATCCCATGAGTGATGGACTTGTTGAGCGGCTCAACCGCACGATTGGTGATATGTTGAGCAAGGTAGTATCTAAAAGTCAGAGAGATTGGGATTTGTATCTGTCTATGAGTATGTTAGCCTACAGGTCAGCAGTGCATGAGAGTACAGGGTTCACACCTTCAATGATGATGATGGGGCGAGAATCAACCCTTCCTGTAGATCTTCTGTATGGTAAACCTCCCGAGGAGATGGCGAATAGGGTATCTGATAAATCCCACAGTGAATATGTACAAGAGCTTGAGGGAAGGATGGAGAAAGTACATAACTTGGCAAGGGATAAAATGGCTTCTGCTAGCATGAAACAAAAATTTTACTATGATATCAAGGCAGATAAATTTAAATTCCAAGTGGGGCAAGCTGTATGGGTTCATTTTCCTACCATAAAAAAGGGAGATGTAAAAAACTCACAAGAAATTGGGAAGGACCATACATTGTTGTGGAGAAAATTTCAGATCTGTTATGCAAGGTTAAAAGAGGACCTAACTCTATTCCAAATGTTATCCATCGTAACAGAATGAAGCTTTTCTGGGGGCATGTAAAAAGGTGGTTTAACCCAAACCCAGGACCGCAAACTAGGGCCAAGTCACTAGCAGTTAAATAAAGGGGTGGAATATTTATTCATCTTTGGCGAGGTTTTAAGTAGTGGTCATCATTTACATTTTCAGATGCCAGCTATGAAGTCACAAGTAGCAAAAATTGTTAAAGTTAATGGTGAAGTATGTTACCAGTGCGAGGAGTGTGATAGAGTTTTCTCCACAAGAGACAGAAAGACCCGTCACTATAGGGAACAACATGCATCAAAGATATACTGTAAGTACCCTGACTGCGGTAAAGAACTTCCTGCCTCCAGGTCATATTTGATGGTACAGCATGAAGAGAAATATCACAGAGCAAGGACATCCTATAGTAGACACAGTGAGACAAGAAAATCCCCAACCAGAAGAAATCATGTCGAAAAGAGATCAAGGTCTAGAAGCCATCAAGACAAAGGGGTGAAGTCAACAAGAAAATCTCCAGAGCCCCACAGAACCAAGCATCACAACAGCAGCAACAATAAACCAGCTGAGGCTGAAGCAAAATCAACAGCTACTGTCACCACACAGCCAAATCTTGCCCTAGATTTAAGCAAGCCAGCATCAGAATGGAAGAATTGGGAAGAGATGTTCCCCGATAGTTTTTTCCAGGCATGTGCCGAGCTGGATTTCTACAAGTTAACTTCGGGCAACAGTTCTGAGACTACGACAGTGAATCCTTCCATGAGCCAAGTCCAGCCTTCAAATTCTAGTGATAGTCGACTACCTTCAAGTCAAAGTGAGCCACAACCCATTATGCTCAAGATTGGTCAAGAAAAAGTAGCCGCCATACCACTTGAAGCTGCATCGATTCCATCTGATGCTATTAAACCATTTGAGGACATAATGACAAAATACAACACAAGAACAACAACCACTTTGAGTCTGCCGCAATCTGGCACAACTACCAAATGTGAGGCATCCAGGCCAACAGAAAAACACACAACTTCCAGCCAGAGCGAGCCGTCAGCAGCTATCAAGCCAATCCATTCATCTGTAGCCAAATACACTCACCACAGTAACTCACTCACAACAACTACCACAACATCCAACCAGTATCCAATTTCTACAGTAGTCACTCCAATGAGAGAACCTTGTGAAGCAGATGAGCCACAATCTGTTGAACCGTACGTTCCCATGGATATGAGCATGGAAATTGTAGACCCAAATGCCGATTTACCTCCACCATTCAAGTTTATCAATCAATTAGCAGCTGATCCCAGATATTACTTCATGGGTGCACCTAGCCATTACATGGAAGGGCAGACTGCCCAAATATTACATGCTGCCAAACTCAGTGGAGAAAAACATCTGGCGAACTATAAAAGGAGATTTGTTCCACATGGCTATCTTGCTATCAAGAAGGAAGAAACACTGACCCTACCCAGTGGCAAGAAGTACAAATTGGTAGATTTTTGGGTAAGAGACCCACAGACAGTAAACACCAGGGATATTGGCATCCAAACAGATATGGAAACTCCTCAAACCGTTGAATCCAGCAAGTACACCAGAGAAGCACCGCAGTCTGAACCACCTGACTTGAGCCTAGGAGTATAAAACTGTCCTGAAGTTGAACCCTCGTCTCTCCATAGTAGAACATCCACTGATATTGAAATTTTGTTTCAAAGCAAAAGCTGGTCATATTTATTTATGGATGTTTGGGTCATTTTGGGATGGCTGTAGCTGATTGTGACTACAACAATATATATATATATATATCAAGTTTGGTCAGTAGTTTGTACTTGTGCAGCCCATTTTTGAGGACTTCCGCCCCAGACACTGGTGACCAGGTCCTATTTTGCCAGTGAAGGATCATATTTATCAGAACACAGGAATGTACTGTACTCTAGAACCTACCCAATTCTATAATAAAAAAAAAGCAAGAAAGAAAAGAAGTTTGCATTGAACCACAACACTGAACCTTGTAAGATGAAAACTGTATTCAATATAGTCACCTATTAACTAGTGGTGAAGATCCAAGCTCAGGACAAATTAGAGAATCAAAGAAATGTACATAATTGCCAAATTCAATTAATTTTCATAACTGTGAAATTCATTGTTTAATATTTTGCCACATTTCTTATCTTGGGGGCAACACTAAAATGAAGAGAGTAAAAGAACAACTCGAAATTAGGTTGTTTTTTTGTTTTTTTTTTAAAGTTATATAAACTGCCTGAAACAAGTTCGGGACGAACTGTTAAATTTAGGGTGGGGCAGGTGTAGCGTTTAAAGGGGTAGCGTTTAAAAAAAAAAAAAAAAGAAGTATTTAATAAGCTTTAAGAGCTGTGAGCTCATTGAGCTGCAACTTTAATCTTTATCCACGTTAGTTTATTGGATCAATGTTGAAGTTCAAGGATTTATGGGCTTTAGTTTAGGCATAATTTGCATGGTTATAAATGGCCATTGTCATAATTGAATTTGTAATTCACACGTTGTAAACTATCATTATCGTCGTCTGTCAGAGATGTTCCATTTTGTATTCGTGTAGCTGAAACTATCGCTTTTCAACTGCACAGTGTTAGTACTGTTACGGTAATTTATACCCTTCGGCCGGCTGCTTCGGCTTGCAATTTCGGGTAGAAATCCTTCATGTCACACTCTCTTATGGATGTGACCGTTTCTATAAACTCCGGTAATTCGAAATATATCAATATTGAAGCGTAATCACCATTATTTATTTGTAAATCTTCATTTATGTTCTGAAACACGTATCAACAAAATCCTGTGTTACTTTTGTCAGCCATCGCTTTGCAGTCACGTGGTACCGCTTCACTTCAAGGACGTATGACGTAGCGACCGACTTTCTGCATTGGAATGTACGAACGACCAATGCGACCATTGGTCGCTTTTGGTCATTTTGATCGGAAACCCAGCCTAGTCATTGGTTGCTTTTGTTGGTCGTTCGTCGGGCTGTATAAATACCGCCGTTGGTCGAGGTCTTCCATTTGTCAACAACCGATCGGAACGCACACGTCAGCATATAAAGTGAGATTGAGAACAAAAGTTATCACTACACAGCAACTAAATATATATAAAGGTACTTGGAACAGTAAGGGCTTACCAATAAAGAATCCTATTGCCGTTTTTATACTGAATCTTATAAAGTGAAGCAACCCAGATACTATCATCACGACATAGAGTACTGACGAAACGAGTCACATGTAAACTACACATTAACCTTGGGTCCAAAAGCAAGCAATATACGAAGTACATGTATACCCTGCCATTACAGAACACTCGACGTTGACCAGTATTTTACTACAGAATGCTTCACTTTACTAGACTGCTTCACGACACAGAAACTTCAGAATTTCAAGTTCATTTCATACCATTACGTGACTGCAACTATGGCACCGAAATTATTAGTTAGCTCTCGGTTTGGGAACAACAATGGGTTAATATTTTATTGAGAGAGGGTTTGGCGGACATTATAATACATAAAATACCGGTATGCCTATATTATACTGATTGGCCAACTAGCTTTTACATCGTTATTCACAGAACAACTGTAACTTTCATACATCTAGAATATTGTTAATAAATTATTATTGTTAACCTTTAACCCTTTCTTTATAATTTGAATCCTATTCCGTTTACTGCTGGACAGGGCGTATTGTTAATTAGACCAGGGTTCTTCCATTTACGCAATGTAAATGATAATCCGTGTTGTGGTTTGATTTGGTAAATACCTGAAGAGGCATTTACCCTCGTTGTTCCTCACCGACTAGCAGTTTCAGGTCTCAACCTAGAGTCACCCCAAAAGACCCTAGACCTGCCATAGCTCCTGTAAGTGGCTCCAGTCTACAAGACTATTTAGAGAGACCTGGGTTTGCAGATTCACAAGACTACAGAATATACTCACAGTGCTGACGTAGATTGATGTATTTATGAGTAAGCCATCCAAGAGCCAACATAAAGACCTGGAGCAAGAATTAATACTGCAGCTGGTTATGATTTAGCAGTCATGACAGACTTGTCAGCATAGTCACAGATAGAGACCTCACATTCCTTGACTCCCCGCCTGTTTAGTTTAAACGCTTGGAAACTGCTATGTCTGATGCCATATGACCTCTTGAGCCTTATACATTCACAGGCCACACTCTACTTACATTTATATTTGCTTGCTCGGCATATTTTGGTGGCCCCACCCCTGTGTACGTTACATAGCAGAGAGACTGAAGCTTTCTTAGTAATCTGATCATAGATTGAGGAAAGCTTGCCGTCGAAGAGAAGCTCTCCGGAGACCAGAGCAACTCTGAGAGAGTTTTTCACCTTACTATCCAAGCGCGTGGATGTAGCCAGGGCCACGTCACGTCTAACCAACTCCAGATTTGCCACTGAAAGGGTGGAGTTATACATGGAGAATGCTATGACCCTCGAAAGAACTCTTAAGGAGGTTTGTACATCCTGGAATTGTTTACCTTCGAGACGTAATGATAACACTCTGGTAAGGTGATCTGCATATGATAATGCGTCTAAGCTAGCCCTGTTAGACGATAATGTCATTTCCAACGTCATGGTTGGAATTGACATAGACGATGGTATAGACAATTCTAGGTCTTCGGCCTGGTCGTCTAGATGCAGAGGAACTCTCGGAATGCCCTGTCCTGCTGTTTCGAATTTATTCCTTGAATTGATGAAAGGTAGATGTAGAGCATTTGCCGGTAAGAAACCGGACCTGCCCGTTTTGGTAGCAAGTTTATATATAGCGTCATTCAATAGTTCAAATGTCCGTGTGACATTACTGGACTGTGTCGGAAACTCAGGGACGATGTCCCTAAACCAATCAAAGAATTCTGTGTCCAGTGATGCTATCAGTTTCTTATCCGGCAACGCAGCATTTTGGTCCAGAGGAACAACGTCAGGAAGATAATGCCGGATGAACTCTACGGCAATTTTATGTTCCGAAAAGGAAAATTCCAACTCCTCCGTATCCCTTTCGCCATCCTGTCGGACCACTTGTAATTCTCGGTCGTCCGTGCCTGATCCTGCAGCGGAACGTACCGACCCAGCTTCCTCGGATAATTCCTGATCCGACAGAGTTTCTGTGGGTTGCTGGGATGCTGCAATAATTTGTGCTATCTGTGATAGCATGTCCGTATCAGAGGCCTGTGGAGCTGCGGACTTACGAGATTTCGCCGCTGGAAGCTCCTTGGATGTTGACTCCTGCATACTTCTTTTATGCAAACATCTGGAGTATGAAGTCCTTGTATCCCTGGCTATGGGATGGCATGACCTGGTCGCCGTGGAATCCCTGGTCGACTTGGCTGGCTGGATATCACTGGTCATGTAGCCAAGGTGTGGGCGTGTGTGCTGCCGTGAGGATGAGGAAGCCAATAGAGAAGTCTCTCCAGACTGTCTATATAACGGAGCGTCCCGAGCATTGGACGTATGCTCTGACTGAGGAACGTTTTGTACCACAACATCTGGGCCCAGATGTTGTTGTACAAGAGAGGGACCTCTCTCGCTCGCAGCCCGGATGGACCTGGATGAGCTAGGAACCAGACTAATAGGCTTCCTCTGTACCATCCTTGGATCCGTTGTCACTGGGTGTGCACGTTGTATATTTATAGTGCCTGCATCACCCAAATCTCCTTCCTGGACCGCAATGGACGAACCCGGCTGCCGAGCAATTCGATGAATGGTCGCTACACCAGGCGAGCTAGCGGATGCCAAAGCCGTCGATCCTACTTGGGACCTCTTAGGCAATTGACGTATCTGCATGAGCACTTTTGCCGCTAGCTCTTCATTTGACTGTGATAACGGAAGCACACTTTTCGAAGACATCATGGAAACATCACCCTGTTCTTGTTCCTCTGAAAAAGAGATTGAAAAACTAGAATGACCCTGCAGAGAGAGGACCGGCATGGTCCTCTCCCTGCTAACAACATACCATGACTTACGTCTCCAACGTTTGTCATCCCAATTGACACACACTGAGCAAGAGTTAGTGTGAGTACACTGACTACAATTAATACACTGATCATGAGAATCAGAGGAAGATTTCCTCGCATTACAATTTGAACAATATTCTTTCATTGTGAAAAATTACAAACAATCATAGTACTCGCACTAACCCTTGAAAACAGATACATAATAAAATAATCCATTATAACATTTCGAAAAAATAATTCAAAAAGAAAAAAATTTTCGAAAAAAAATTTCAGAAGAGCCAAATGGGAACAATGAGCCCAAATGGATCCCCAAAAAGCCTAAGTGTGGACAAAATTTTTTAAACCATTTCAAAAAATTAATGTAACACTTACGGACAATATTAATGTATCTTGCTATGAACTGAACTAAGCAGAAGACAAGTAATCACTATCAGAAGTAACCGTTGTCAACGTAAACAAAAAGTGTACAAAAACCGGAAACATGACTCCAGGCACTGATAAACATGGCCCGAAATCAGTTACCAGTTTAAACACTATCTGATGCAAAACAGAGACTTCCAGAGAAGAAACTGCAGAACATCAGATGGTAGATGCAGGCCAAAACGCCTAAACACCCAAGGGTGAGGACGTAACCATGGGGAGAAACAGAATATTTATTCTGTTACCAGGCCAAAACACACAAGAAATTTTAGTAATCAACATTACAAAAAATATGCCAAAAGCATGGGAGAATAGCTAGGGGGCAATAAAGGAATGCGAGAGAGGAAACACTGATCAAACAGTGGTATTTTCATAGCAAGAATGACAGCAACAGGCCCATGTCCTGAAATTAGGGAACATGAAATTATTTCGTAAAAAAATTATAAGTTACAGCCCTGAACATTTCCTGCCACTGTTTCTTCCTCTCATCCTTCTATTTCCTCCTTAGATCCACCATTTCTCTCATAATTATGTGTCTGGCATCATTTAAACTGAGATTTACAAGCAAAAATATCAGTGAGATGTAACTCATCTGAGGGCCAAACAAAGAATGATAATTGGCGCCAATTTCGAGACCTCCTTGACCCTGCACATGCGCAGTGGAGTAAAAGTATGGAGGACCATATAGGACATGTAATTTTTGGTTTTTGATGCAAATTTTGGGGATTGGGGTGCAAAATTTGTGTTTGGCCCTAGATATTTTAGAGTTAACACCAGCTAAGTCTGGGTCATTGCTACAGTATAAAAATATATATCGAAATGAGCGATATTTTGATTTGGATTCAATACGGTTTTGGGTATTCCTGTAATACCGAAACCATATCAAAAATTATAAATTTTAAGTAATTTGTATATTTTTTATACTTACTAATGTCCCAGACTAGCTGCTGGTGCTAACTCAAAAATTAATCCAGGGCCAAAAACAAATTTTGCCACCCAATCCCCAAAATTTGCATGCAAAACCGAGAAATTGATGTCCTATCTGGTCCTCCATACAGACACAGAAATTGATGCCAACCATCATTCTTTCTACAGATTGCCTGTCAAATGTTATAAACAGCGGGGAGATATGAGTGCCCACTCATGGGAGGGCCATACACGTCTGGGCCATTGGTAAGTATAAAAAATCTTAAAATTTATAATATTTTTATACAACAACCAATGGCCCAGACTAGCTGAATCGTAAAAAGGCTGGAGGGCCTAGGACATAAAGGAAAATCCAATCTTTCAATTACTTCAGTAAAGGATATCTCCTACAGGAGAATAGGAGAAGATAGGAATTACATATGTCTTTCTCCTTTACGAGAAAAAGAGAAAGGCATAACACCAACAATGTAATTGAGCATTACATAATATATAATTCTCCATTTAATAGCAGCATAACCTGTTATACTAATTCCGTGAAGGAAAACCAATATATAAAGATAGTCCAGAGAATGAGACTCTTTATACTCATTTAAAAGTGTCCGAGGATTGTATATTAACGCCCATTTGACAAGCGACATATACAAATGCTTCACAGTGAGCTACACTTTAAAAACAGTACATAAATGAGACATAGTTATTGCTTCACGCCAGCTACACATTAAAACCATCCCAGCACTGACTCAGGCCTAATGGCACCGGAGGAGGTCTTCCTTTGCTTTTCACTATTAAGCCAGATGATCAAAAGGAAAAAAACGTCCCCCATCCCCTTGTTCGGAGGTACCGTACAGATCCGTCAGTTAGCCCACTTCCGTGGATAAGCCCGCTCCCCAACTTTCAGAAAAACATATTTAATTGGAAAACATCCCAAAATAAGCCCACCACAAATTTTCCAAGATTATTTTTCAGGTACATATGTGTAACATGAACCAGTATGTTAAACCAACGACGTGAATTTCCCAAGTTACCAATCAAAATAAAATGTTAATTATTTTGTTGATATTTTCATTTTATTCATTTACCACAATAACATTGTACCTTAAATAAAATTTTATAATCATTTTGACATGTTGCTTTATTTTTTCATTGCAGCTGAATTAAAAGTCCCAAAACGTATTTTGGGTTGTCAATTTTATTTATCCACTCTGCTCTGATCCTTTATATTTAGAAATGAACGGGAAATTCCCAGTTTATAATTAATTATTCCAGGCGGTATGGCCACCCAGGTATCGGGTTTTTATTTGTTGGAAAATGAGTTGCTTGGTTATCTGAAGCAGTCATATTAAAAAGGCACTTCAAAAAAGAAATATAACTTTGTACCTTCATTTTAATATTCACTTTGTCAAATAGGAATTGAAAAGCTGTTTGTAAACCACACATGTGAAGCCATTTTTGTATTAACATTGGGGAGTCTCAATCCACACCATGGCGGTCCGATTAAATATAGCTTGTTTTTTAATAAGCACGCCCATGTACTTTTATTTACGTTTCATGTTGCGAGTGTTTGTGTAACAGTGCGACTTGAAATAAAGATCAGAAAGTTTTGTGGTCTTTGATACGGTGTACAGAAAAAACAGGTTTGTAAATAAATATGGTTATCAGCCTTCCAAAGTCATAAGTAAATTAGTTGTTTATGAATCATGTCGTCCATACGTAATCGCTATACACTGGAAACAAAAATTAAAGTAATTGAATGGCATCGTCGGAATGGTGAAAATCAAGCTAAAACTTCCAAACAATTTAATGTGGACCGCAAACAAATTCGCCTGTGGAACCGGGATTTTGAAAAATTTAAAATGATACCCAAGTCAGCAGCTTCAGTTAAGAAATCTCTCAACATAAGAAAAGAGCCATTGTCGGTTGAACTTGACCAGGTTGTGTTTGACTGGTTTTGTGAGGAGAGGGAGGCAGGTAGGCCTGTTTCAAATTTTATGCTGAAAGGAAAGGCCAGAGAGGTTGCGGCTTGTCTAAAACTTCAGGGGTTCAAAGGTTTGAATGGATGGCTCAACAGGTGGAAGAAGAGATATAGCAACAGTATTCGAAGAGGGACCAATGATTCGCAAAAAGTACCTGCAGATTTTAAGGAGAAAATCGAAACATTTCACACATCAATTAAAAATCTGAGAGTGAAAAACGACTACACATTTTATAACATGGCAAATATGGATCAAACAATGGTGAGATTTGACAGTGCTCCTAGTTACACCAATTCGAACAAAGGTGAAAAAACTGTACAGATCAGTAATACTGGGGCTTCAAAAAAGGGTGTACGGTTGCGTTATGTGCTCGTGCCAATGGCTCCAAGTTGCCAGCATACATAATTTTCAAGAAGTTCAGTGGATCCTTAAGTGCCAATATATTATCAAAGCTGAGTATACCTGACAATGTAAGAATTTCTTCGATGATCAATGGCTGGATGACGGCAGAAGTTAGAAAATGGATAAAAAGAGTCTGGGGCAAAAATGAGGATGATGTCAAGAGATAACTTGTTTTGGATACATACAGGCCTCATTATATGCCAGAAACTACTGCAAGTCTGGAAAAGAGGGACACCGATATAGTTTTAGTACCTGAAGGTGAGGATGTTTCTTAATTCATGCCTTATAATTTACACTTGGCACAATGACAGTGATGGGCTAAAACGGTAATCAACAACTAAAATTGTAGCAACTTTCAAATTTAATGGACTAATTGGTGATTATTTCTTTGTCGCATCATGTCACACTACAGTAGCGAATATTATTTCTAGTGTAAACTTGTGCCCCCCCTCCCTGTGTCTGTTATATATGGTGATGTACCATAACAAATATTATTGCTAGTGTAAACCTGTGCCCACCCCCCTCGTGTTTGTTAAACATGGTGATGTAACATAGCAAATATTATTTATTGTGTAAATGTGAGCTGCAAGAGCCCCCCTCCCGCCTTGTTTTAGTTATACATGGTGATATACCATAGCGAATATTATTTCTAGTCTTAACTTGAGCCCCCCCCCCCCCCCCCATCCTCGTATTTGTTATACAAGGTGATGTACCATAGTGAATATTATTTCTTGTGTAAACTTGTGCCCCCCCCCCCACCCCCACCCTCTCCCCGGTGTCTGTTACACAAGGTGATGTAGGCCTACCATAGATGTACCATAGCGAATAGTATTTCTAGTATAAATGTGAGCCATAAGAGCCCCCACCCGCCTTGTATATCATTTACAGTGTCTTTAATAGGAAATTAAGTCTTTTTTTTTAGGATGCACGCCTCTGGTACAGCCAATGGACACCCACGTAAATCGGGTATTTAAAATGAAGTTGAAAGAGCTGTGGATCCATTGGTTTCGAGATGCAAAAAAAAATAAAGATGGAAATTATATTCAACCATCCAGGCAAGACGTCATCAACTGGGTCAGCACGGCGTGGGAAACAATTGATGAGTAATGCGCTGGATGGTTCAGAGGACTTTTTTATGGGCAACAGGATAAAAAAATGTGGTGTGACTGACATTGGAAAGGTTTCAGTTGAAAGTGAGGCAAACACATGCTTTGAACAACAAACAAATTGTGACAGTGATGGTGAGGTTGAACTTGGAGTGCATTTCCCAAAGGATGGGGGAGACTCAGATGAAGATGTTGACTTGAGGGGTTCGATGAATGTGGAAATATTGTTTTGTAATTGAATTGAATTGAACAGTGATAGTAATCCAGTGCAAGTGTTTTTTTAATTTAGTTTACAGTTTCTGGTGTTGCGAGTGTGAAGGATGGAGCACAGATGACGAACACTCGAATCATTAAAAAAAGTAAAAACTGATTTTTGAAGGAAAATAATAATAAAGTATCCCTTGGTTGTGTTCAAGGAATTCTATATTATTATCTTATAATCAGTCATTTTTTAGGGGTTTTAATGACTCAAGCATCGGTCGAAATTACCATGGTTATTCAATGTTTTCATTCTCCTGCAAGCATTTGTTTATAATTTTAAAAATTGAAATGCATGTGCTTCCAATCTTTCACTTCCAGTTACATTACCCGGTACATGTATTCATCATTACGCGTCAAGTTGTCATAATTTTGAAACATGATCCATGAAATAAAATACATTTTCTATTTCCAGCATTGATAAACGGATCAGTACTAGAAATATAAAATGTATTTTATTTTATATTTTACCCTCGAAAAGTCTAACAATATCATGTACTGACACCGAGTCAGCCTAAAAAAATAGTTGTAAATCGACCACGTGTGTTTTCGTCAGTTTCAGCTTATTTTGTCCCGATTTGTAATAATTATTTTCTGTTAATTTTTATTTTTGAACAATTGGAATAGTGGATCTGAAACAAAGAAATAAATAACACAGAAATGTATGTGCATTTTTATTTTATTTCTTTCACAAATAACCAAAACAAACAAGGCCAGGGGGCGATCAGTCACTCAAAATTGACCTATACTGAACATCGTAATCTGCGACCAGTACTTGTAGGGACCCTTTGTTCACTTTACACTTGGTTTCCTCCGTAAATAAGCCCACCCCCAATTTTTCTCTTGATTTTTTTCACGTGCCCCCTGGACTTACTGACAGGTCGGTACGGTACATGTCCTCAGAATGAAGAGGGCAGCGGAATAGCATCAATGCTGGAATGGACTGCCTAAATAACTATAGATGTAACCATTAATGGACAACATTCTGAGCAACAGAAAGAGGACCTAAAGATCTAAGGTCACCGGAGATGGACTTTAAATTTCTCAGGTAAAACTTGGTAAAAAAAGAGGGCTATGTCCAGTATGCAGCCTTCATACGATCAGTAATGGCTACACTGTTAGAATAAGCCCAAGAAGTGGACAGTGCTCTAACCTCGTTTGCTGATATTGTATTAACTGAACGTAGATCCAAAGATAGATTTTCATTAGCAATGCATATTGCCAACGGAATCCATTATGCGACTGAATGAACAGAAATATCTTTTCTGTCAGGAATCAATGAAAGAAAGAAACGTTTTCTTCCTTTTCAAATAAAATCTGATCGACATTTATAAATGCGCATAGCCCTGACTGGACACAGAAAAGGTCTACGGCTATCCGAGGACAGCAGAGCCTTAATGACAATAGGCTCAGACCGCTTGTCTGGAATCTGTTTCTTGGCCAGAAATCCCACTTCCGGAGTAAGGGTAATGGTATTACCCACACTACGGTAGTGAGATTCATCAACAGATAAAGCATGAAGTTCACTGACTCTTCTATCAGATGCAAAGGCTAAAAGAAATGCCGTTTTACAGGTCAAGAATTTGAACTCTACAACATCCAACGGCTCAAACAGAGCTCCTCTGAGCTTCAACAGAACCCAAGCCAAATTCCACTTAGGAATTAATCTGAGGGTTCTAGGTCTATTAATAGAAAAATTTCTAAGAAGCTTGGACAATGAATTATTTGATCCAATAGCCAAGTTATCATGATGAGCGTAAGTGTCTGATAACATCGACCTATAGCCCTTAATAGTGACGGGCTGCAGTTTGAGATCATCAAACAAGTAGACCAGGAAATTGGCAATATTTGGTATGGACAGATCATAAACGTCTATCAACTGATCCTGCTCAGGGCTCAGGGCCGCACCCCCAACCTGTTTGACTCGCATTCGTCAGAATCGTGAAAGCCTGATCCGGCAGTTGCAGCAGAACTCCCTGAGTTCACCACTGAAGATCTGCACAAATCTGAACCCTTTGTTTTACTAGGTCCGTTAAAACAATTCTGGTTTCAAGTGAATGCGTCTTGACACTCCAGTTCTGAGTAAAGAATATATGGAGGGGACGCGTGCATAGACATCCCATCGGAATAAGATCTGCAGCTGCTCCGCACAATCACATCAGTCGCATGAATTCCCTCGCTGTTAATGCGTCTGAGTGTAGACAAAAGCGAGCATAACAACTGATTAATTTCGCTCTGAGTAATGGCAGGCAAACCAGATTGTTGTGAGTCTCGAAGCACATCCCCAAGTGAGTGAACGACTTGGATGGAACTGGATCCGACTTTTTCTTGTTTACGATGAAACTGAGAAATGGGAGTAATAGAAGCAGACTCTGAACATCACTCTGAAGAGTAATTTTGTTGCCGTATCTCTGCAGAATGTCGTCCAAGTAAGCAGACATTACCGCAGATGAATGAGCTCATAAGTATGACATTACCAAGTTCATTAATCGAGTGAATGCCCAGGGAGCCAGATTCAGACCAAAGCATATTGCTCTGAACTGATAAACCTTCCCTGGTATGGTGAACCGTCGGTACTTTCTGAATGCCGGATGTACTAGGACATGAAAGGATGCATCCTTTAGATCTATGCTTGCCGCATAGTCATTCACTCGAATGCTCGCTCTTACCAACTGATTGGTCCCCATATAGAATTTTGGAGCCAGGATAAGCTTGTTTATCCAGCTCAAGTCTATTACCAGTCGGAACGAGCCATCTGGCTTTGGAACGAGGAACAGGTGACTGTAAAAACCCTGAGAATCTTCACTCTCAATGACCTCTATTGCATCCTTTAATAAGAGAGCCTGTACCTCAGCTCGGAGAGACTCTCTTTCGAAAGGATCCGACATAAGATTTGTCCAACGCGGATATCTTGTTAGTGGGGGTTTCGCTCGGAATGATAGCCGTAGGCCTCCGAGACTACACTTCTCACTCACTGATCTTCCGTGACTGCGTTTTAGTTTCTCGCGAAGTTTGATAACATTCCGCCAACTGGCAAGCAATAGAGGTCTTGAACATCACCTGTATGATCTGTGAGGCTTACGGGAGGAGAAACTACGTCTTCCTCGTGAAGAACCTCATCCCGTCAGCCTAGAGTCGTCTGACCGATAGTCCCGATCAGACCTACGCCCCTTTTCCTGAGTCGCTATATTGACGACCTCCAGAGTAATTGTAAGAGGCTTTCTTGTACCCTCGTGAGGATTTTCCTTTGGACGTTTTAGATCTGGAATGTCCTCCTTTACTCTTGTCTGCTGAAGCAGGTTGTTGAGACGCTAACTTCAATAGCAGAGCACTTGCCGCTTTCTTAGTAGCCTATTCATAGAGTAACGAAAGCTTGTTGTCAAAAATAGTATATCCGGAGACTGAAGCGACCCGGAGAGAGCTTTTCACCTTGTCATCTATAAGTGATGACGACGCAAGGGCACCATCACGTCAGATTAACTCCAAATTAGCCACTGTTAGGGCGGAGTTATACGTGGTATACATAATTGCCCTGGAAAGAACTCTAAGAGAGGTACGAACGTCCTCCTGTTGAGAAGTTGCACCATAGCTCTGGTAAGGTGATCTGCGTAAGACATTGCGTCCAAATTCGCTCTACTTGATGAAATTGCCATTTCAATTGTGTCTGAGTGAATGGTGAATGATGCAGGTAAGGATACATCTAGATCCCCGGCCTGCTCATCCAAACACAGAGGAGCTCTCTGAACATCTTCTCCGACGGTTTTAAATGAACATGGTCCAAGAAACGGTATGTTCATGGAAGATGTAGTTCAGAAACTGCCTTTTTTCCTCGCACTTGAGAGGTTAAATACGGCGACGTCTACATGGCTGAAGGCCTGCAACACCTGCCTAGACTAAACCGGAAAAGAAAGAACTTCTTCCTTTGTCCGTATAAAGTTTGCATCCAATGACACCAGCAGTTTCGCTCTTGTTGTCGCAGCATTCTGATTCATCGGAACAGATTCAGGGTAGTATTGATGGGATGAAATCCATCGCAACCATGTGCTGTTCTGAAAGGGAAGGGTAATCCTCTTCCTTATCCCTTTCACCATCCGAGAGAATCAGTTGCGAATCTCAGTCCATTGCATCTGCGTGAACAGATCACTGGACCGATCCAGCACCATCCGACAGCTCAGGTTCTGAGTCTGAGGGAGGTTGCACCTGCACTTGTTGGGATGCTGCGATCAGCTGCGCAATCTGCGACAGCAAGTCCATCATGAAGGCCTGAGGAGCAGCGGTCTTCAGTTTCTTAGTCGCTTGCTGCTCCTAGGACAGTGTGTCGGAGATGGATCTCTTCTCTGAACGTCCCAATGATCAAGGCCTCATCTCCCTAGCTACCGGATGGTCCGACTTCACGGGTGAAGAGTGGTCCCTTCTTCGCGCAGCAGTCTGGATATCCGAAGTCGGGTAGCTAGGATGCAGTCATGCGTGCTTTATATTTGAAGCGGAAGAAGCCATGACTGTAGCCGAGACCGGCTGCAATCTATACAGAGTGTCCCAAATGGCAGGTGTGGATGTATGCTCTGGCTCGCGCAAGTTCTTCACCACAACATCTGGCCCCAGATGTTGTTGGGATAGAGAGGGTCCTCTCCCGCTCGTGGCTCTTTCAGACCTCGCTGAGCTTCCCCAAATACTTGCTGGTTACTTCCCTAGTCCTGTCGTCGCTGGGTGAGCATGTTTTGATTTTAAGGTGTTAGCTCTACCCACTACACTTCCTTTGACGGGCATACCCAGCGTCACAGCTCCCACGGATGGAGTAACCGCTTCACTGGTCAGGCGTGGCTGCCGGCAAAGGATTAAAACCAAAGGCCAGTGGCTTTATCCCCTGCCTAATATTCAGGAGCACCTTAGCAGCTAGCTCTATTTGCTCATCATAGTGTGATGACGGTAGCACACCTTTGGTAGGTGTCACATAACCATCACCATGTTCTTGTTCCTCTGAAAAAGAAACTGAGAAATTTGAATGACTGCGGCGAGAGGACTGGCATTGGCCTCTCACCACTAACAACTTATCATGATACCCGTGTCCAACATTTGTTATCCCAATCAACACATGTAGGATAAGAATTTGCGGGAGTACATCGACTACAAGCATGGCAACAAGTATGTAAATCTGAGGAAAACTTCCTCGCCTTGCATTTTGAGCAATAAGCTTTCATAATTAATCAAACAGTCGATTGAACTCCCACCAACTCCATAATAAATATATGATAAAGATACATAATAATCAAAACACAAATTGAAAAATTAATTTAAAAAAATCTTTCGAAAAAATTTGGACAAAAGCCCAAGTTCCCAAAGGGAACATGAAGAGCCCAAGGGCATCCCAATATAGCCTAAGTGTGGACAAAATCTAAATAGAGGTACTGTGATCAAGCTCACAAAGTGATACCCCCCACACCTGAAATGTATAAGTTAGATTATCTCCCCTTGGAAATGTCAGAACGGAATTATATTGCTTCATGCACATCTTCATATGGAGTTCTTCCATTGTGTAAAGTTTCATGAACATTCTTCAAACGGTTTAGGAGGAGTTGCGCTTATAAGGATGGACAGCGCTTGAAATGTATAAGTTAGATTATCTCCCTTTGGAAATGGCAGAACGGAATTATATTGCTTCATGCACATCTTCATATGGAGTTCTTCCATTGTGTAAAGTTTCATGAAAATTCTTCAAACGGTTTAGGAGGAGTTGCGCTTATAAGGATGGACAGACGGACAGACGGATGCTCCAACATTTCAGGTTTATGGGCTACCAAAAAACCATTTTGAATGTCCAAAACCTTATTTTACCCAGAACCCCACCCCCTCCACCCTAGAACTTATACTTAACCCTAACCCCACCCCTCCACCCCAAAACCACACCCTAACCCTACCCCACCCTGACCCTAAACACTAAAAGCCCACCCCAGACCCTAACCCACCCCCACCCCCAGGACCTAACCCCAACCTTAAGCCCTACTCTGGGGCTACCCCTAACCCTAACCCCCCCCCCCCCTGACCCAACCCCACCCTAGCCAAACCACTAGGATTAGGAGCTATTTTTCGGTTTAGGGGCTACTAAAACTAAAACCCCACCCCTGACCCCAACCCTAACCCCCGGGACCTAACCCTCCCCAACCTTAAGCCCTATTCTGGGGCTACCCCTAACCCTAACCCCACCCCACTCCTAACCCTACCTTAATTTGGAGGTAGCCCCTAATAATAAAATCCCCTAAACCCCCAATGTTGGCCCGGACAGATGGACAGACGGATGGACAGGGTGATTCCTATATACCCCCCAAACTTTGTTTGCGGGGGGGGGGGGGGGGGGGTATAAAAATTATTGCTACACTACTGGAATATTAAAACATGTATCTTACAACAACCCTACAGTAATAATAAGTAGAAACTACATATATTTAAAGGACGTTGCCAATGTAAACAACGTCAAAGCAAAAAATGGAAACAAGACCTCAGGCACTGAATAAAAAAGGCCCAAAGTCAGTAACAGATTTTAAAGCTACCAGATGTAAAGCAAGATCATCAGATGAAGAAAAAACAATACATCAGATAGAAGATGCATGGCCGAAACGATCCAACACCCCTAGGGTGAGGACGTAATCATGGGGATATACAGAATAAACATTCTGCAATACACGCTAAAATCCCAAGAAAGTTAATAAAAAATTTCAATAAAATAAGCCAAAAAGCTTGGGAGTTTAAGAGGAGGGCTTCAAGGAAGGATAGGGAAGGAACACTTAACAAACAGTGGATAAATCATCAGCAAGAATGATGACGTCAGGCACATGTCCCAAAACTGGGAAACATGAAATAATTTTGATAAAAATTATAAAGTTACAGCCCGGAATGTTCCTAACCACCATTGTTCACTTCCATCATCCAATTATGTCCTTGGATCCACCAATTTTACCATTGATTTGTATCTGGCGTCCTCAAAAATGAGATTAAAAAGCATAGACGTCAGTTCACTGTTGCTGACTTTAGGGCCAATCAAAGAATGATGGTTTGCGCCAATTTCGGTGACTTCCTGGAAACTTTACAAATACTTGCATTTTTTTTCACTTCACATCAGCAATTCACTGACTGGCAGTAATTTAAATAAATTATTACTGCTTACAATTACGACCATGAATTTATGTTAAAGAATCACACGTCTCAAAAAACAAAAATTCTGATGAATTGGCTGTTGTTTGGAAGTGAAATCTCTGAAGCGGTCTTACACTAACTGCTCTTGACATTCAGTAACTGTTGTATACTGTGTAGCAACATATCTGGGCATTTCAAACTTTTTAATTTTAATTGTTTGCTTTTGGCTTCTCATATTTCACTAAGTTAAAATTCAGGTTCTCATCAGGAACTGAAATATGAACCCATGGGGCATAATGAGAACAAATTTGAATCTGCCCCACCCCCCCCCCCCCCCCCCCCCCCCCCCCCCCCCCCCCCCCCCCCCCCCGTAAGAATGATGTGTACCTAGTATCAAAAACATTCTGTGTGGTGTATTTTTGAAGAAGTTTTTTAAATAATATTCCTCATACTGCACTATATAGAAATTTGGGCTGACATGTGGAATCCAAATATGAAACCATGTATTTGATTTGAACAACTTAATCTGTGCCCCCTAAGGATAAAGAATATCAAATATGGCCTGCACTGAGGAAAGGGACATTAAATGAAATCAAAGAAAAACGTTAAAACAAGTGCACCGCCAGGTGGTGGATCAATCCACGGCCACCTACAAAGAAATTGCGCTTGTGAAGAAATTTTTACTTGAACAAAAGGTCAATAATTTCTTCAAAACTAATTGTACATTCCTGGCTTATGACCCATTAAAGTTGTTTATATATATTGTTTTCAAGTTATTGCGTGGAGAATCAAAAGTCACCCAAACTCCCAGATGGTTGCCATGGTGGCCATATTGGATATGCCAGAATGCTGATTATCAAAAGGAAACATCCTCTAGTCATGATTAATCAACCATAAACATCCGCAAGTCATGATTAATAAACCATAAAAAATAGTATATGTTGGAGAATCAAAACACACCAAAAATCCAAGTTGGCTGCAATGGTGGCCATATTGGATATGCCAGAATGACGACAGACGGACGGACGGATGGACAGACGGACGGACACATGGATGGACAGACAGACAGACAGACAGACAGACAGACAGACAGACAGACAGACAGACAGACAGACAGACAGACAGACAGACAGACAGACAGACAGACAGACAGACAGACAGACAGACAGACGGATGGATGGATGGACAGACATACAGACAGAGACATTAAGACAGACAGACATTTAGACAGACATTTACACAGACATTTAGACAGACAGACAGACAGACAGACAGACAGACAGACAGACACAGACAGACAGACAAACAGACAGACACTGATGCTGGTTATCAAATGGAACCATCCTCTAGTCATGACTAGTCAACCATAAAAAACAGTATCTGTTGGATTATTACATGGACAATCAAAAGTCACTGAAAATCAAAGATGGCTGCCATGGCGGCCATATTAGATATGCCAGAATGCTGGTTATCGAAAGGAACCATCCTCTAGTCACGCTTAATCAACCATAAAACAAGAGGCCCCACGGGGCCTGAAGCGCTCATCTTGAACAGAACACAATATAAACAGAGTCCAAGAATGAGTCTACATTAAGCAATCCATCTCCATAGGCTACACTGTCAATCCTTGTGTCCCTCAGGAGTGACAAAAATAATCTGGGCATCATGCCTTTTCTTCATTTGATCATAATGTAAATGTAGAGCTCTCTTATGAAGCCCCTTGATACAACCTATGTGGATTAATCTTAGTTACACACCTCTAGAGGGTACTGAATACAAAATTTTTAATTCTTCAGCAACATGGCCAATTCCGGCTCCCATAGGGAGCCAAATATTAACCCAGGCTCTCGATTTGAACACAGTTGAATCTGACTTCCCTAGAGATGTTGTGTACCAAATATGAAAGCATTCTGACTGTTGGATCTGAAGAAGAGAAATTTTAAAAAAACTTATTCATATTGCACTAAGTTAAAATTTGGGCTACCATAGCGAGCCCAAATATTAATCTATGGATCCAATTTGAACAAACTTGAATCTGAACCCCCCAGAGATGCTGTATACCAAATATGAAAGCATTCTGACTAGTGGATCTGAAGAAGAAGATTTTTGGAGAAATTCCCTCATATTGTACTAAGTTAAATTTCAGGTTCCCATATGGAGCATAAATATTAACCCAGGCACTCGAAAAGAACAAAGTTGAATCTGACCCCCCTAGAGATGTTGTATACCAAATATGAAAGCATTCCGACTGGTGGATCTCATGAAGAAGATTTTTAAAGAAATTTCCTCATATCGCACTAAGTACAAATTTGGGCTACCATAGCATGCCCAAATATATACCTATGGATCTGATTTGAACAAACTGGAATCTGACCCCCCTAGAGATGTTGCATACCAAATATGAAAACATTCTGACTGGTGGATCTGAAGAAGAATATTTTTAAAGAAATTTCCTCATATCGCACTAAGTAAAAATTTGGGTTACATAGCGAGCCCAAATATATACCTAGGGATCTGATTTGAACAAACTGGAATCTGACACCCCTAGAGATGTTGCATACCAAATATGAAAGATTTTTAACTAGTGGATCTGAAGAAGAAGATCTGAAGAAGAAGATTTTTAAAAATTACCCCCCATATTGAACAATCTTGAATCTGACCCTCATAACAATGATGTATACCAAACATTAAAAGAGACTGACTGGTGGTTCTGAAGAAGAAGATTTTTAAAGAATATTCCCCATATTACCCTATGTTAAAAATTTGGGCTCCTGTATTGAGACCAAATATGAACCAATGGGCTTTATTTTAACAAACTTATAACTTTCCCCCCCCCCCCCCCCCCCCCCCCCCCCCCCCTATGAATGCTGTATGTCGAATATCAAAAGATTCTGATGATTGGTTTTGGAGAAAAGATTTTCGATGCCCATTACAGAACACCCTAACATAACCAATGGCAATTTTTTTTTATCATTCAATTCTACTGGTCCTAAGGATACTTCATACAAATAACAGCTCTCTGTTCCGTGCGGTTTGGGAAATATGGGCGTTTGAAAATATTTCTATTTTTAGCCCCCAGGGTCCTCAGGGGATGCGGGAATTTTTTTTTTTTTTTTTGCGTGAGTCAAGTACTTATGACCCAATAATACCACATACCAAATTTGGTTCAAACTGGACCATCGGTTCAGACAATAGAAATTTTGGTCGGGATCAAAAATCTTACCCCTCCCATTACAAAGCCAAATATTGCTGCACAAACTTCGTTTGAACAAACTTGATTCTACACCTTAAAAGGAAGCACAATAGCAAATATCAAGTCATTGTACACACTGCTTCATGAGAAGATTTTAAAAATATTTTGGAGCATTTTCCCCCAGTCCCTCCCTATAGGGCTGGGCATATTAAGCTGAACAAAAATGCAATGCCTCTTCGGAACCATCACTCACACAAACTTTCACTTGAATTGGCCCAGTGGCTTTGGAGGAGAAGACCAAAACATGGTGTTGATGGATGGACGACGGGCGGACAATGGACGGCGAGCGATGAGATAAGCTGTCGTGGTGGCCATATTGGATATGCCAGAATGCTGGTTATCGAAAGGAACCATCCTCTAGTCATGACTAATCAACCATAAAGAAACTGTATCTGTTGGATGTAATGTTTTCAAGTTATCACGTGGACAAACAAAAGTTAATGGATGGATGGATGGACACATGGATGGACATTGCCATACCATAATACAGTCTGCTCATATCAGCGGCCATATAAAATGAAAGTGTCAATGACACTATAGCTTAACTTGACTGTGTGTTGTGTTTGATGATAAGGATAATGTTCAATATTTATGAAAGGATTATGAAATAAAACAAGAATTGTGATGATTGGGAATAAGTTATTTTCTGTTCCCTGTATGCTATGTTTTCAATAAAAATAATATGAGGTATAGTCTGTACTAAAGAATTGAGGGGGTGGGTTAATGTGGCCCTCACAGTTAATGTATGTGGCCCTCACAGTTAATGTATGTCAAGCAAAGTTACCAAGTTACTGTGAAATTATTCCAAAATGAGTCATCCTATCAAGTTACAATCAAATCCTGTCATAAATACGGCCTGCCGACAGCAAAAAGTTTTCGGGGTTCAGTCCTGTGTAGCCATCATGGTTGACCGATCTCAACCAAAAGGGGACATCCTCATCTAGACATTATACTGAGTCATCCTACCAAGTTACAATGAAATCCCTTCATAAATACGACCTGTATACTGTGCTCGGGCAGTCATCACAGATGACAGATCACAACCAAATGAGGAAGTTCTCATCTAGACATAATACAGAGTCATCCTACCAAGTTACAATTAAATCTGTCCATATTAAATATAACCTGTAGACTGTGCTAAAAGGTTTTTGGGTTTTGGGCTTGGGCAGCCGTCACAGTTGACAGATCATGACCAAAAGTAGACATTCTCATCTAGATATTATACAGAGTCATTCTAACAAGTTACCATGAAATCCCTTCATAAATATGACCTGTAGACTGTGCTAAAGGTTTTCGAGCTTTGGGCCTGGGCAGCCATCATGGTTGACTGATCGCAACCAAGAAAGGGACGTCCTCATCTAGACATTCTACTGAGTCATCCTACCAAGTTACATTGAAATCCCTTCATAAATACGACCTGTAGTCTCTGCTAAAGGTTTTTGGGTTTTGGGCAGTTGACCAATTGCAACCAAAAAGGGACGTTCTCATTTAAACATTATATGAAGTCAACCTACCAAATTACAATGAAATCCCTCTATAAATACGACCTGTAGACTGTGCTAAAGGTTTTGGGGTTTTGGGCTCGGGCAGTCGTCACAGTTGACAGATCACGACTACATGGGGAAGTTCTCATCTAGACATCATACAGTCATCCTACCAAGTTACAATGAAATTCCTCCATATTAAATATGACTTGTAGATGGTTTTTAAAAAAATGCCCTATATTGCACTAAGTTGATATTCGAACTCCCATAGAAAGCCCCAAAATTTACCCAGGTAACCAATTTGAACAAACCTGAAACTGACCCACCTCAAGATGTTGTATACCAAATATGAATGCATTCTGACTGGTGGATCTGAAGAAGATTTTTAAAGAAATTTCCTCATATTTCACTAAGTTAAAATTCAGGCTCCCATAGGGAGCCCAAATATAAACCCAGGGACTCGATTTGAACAAACTTGAATCTGACCACCCCTATAGATGTTGTATACCAAACATGAAAGAATTCTGACTGGTGGATCTGAAGAAGATTTTTAAAGAAATTTCCTCATATTTCACCAAGTTAAAATTCAGGTTCCTACAGGGAGCCCAATTATTAACCCAGGGACTCGATTTGAACAAACTTGAATCTGACCCCAATAGAGATGTTATGTACCAAATATCAAAATATGATGGTTCTGGAGAAGATGATTTTTTAATTTAAAAAAAAATATTTAAGGGTGCTATCAGAGTAATGCCCCTTGTGGTGCCCCCTGTGGAACGCGGAAAGTTTATTTGTACAAACTTGAATTGACATATGATAAGGAACATGCACACCAAATTTGGTCCAGTAGTTTGGGCAGGGCTCGATTTAACTGGATTAGCATAGCACTTTGCTCTCCAATTTCTGAATTTTGCTATTCAAGATTTATTAGTTTCAAGTGCTTTTGGATCAACTGCTAATCAATTTTCCAGGGTGAATAGTAAATTGCTATTCAAAATTTTCAGATTAAATCAAGCCCTGAGTTTGGGAGGAAAAGTCGATAATGTAAAGTTTACAATGGATGACAGGTGATAAGTTAAGCTCCCTTCGGTGAGTTAAAAACTCATTTCCAGATTTTGGTCCAAAATTTCTAAGTCCGGACCGGGACCCCAAATTTTCAGCCTTAATATGAACCCAGGGATTTGGCTTGAACAAACTTGAATCTCACCCCCCTAA
The DNA here is from genome assembly GCA_031216915.1 of Pictodentalium vernedei. Lineage (NCBI taxonomy): Eukaryota > Metazoa > Mollusca > Scaphopoda > Dentaliida > Dentaliidae > Pictodentalium > Pictodentalium vernedei. The sequence goes on from CM062291.1 coordinate 183,630,121, forward strand.
GGATGCTGCATAACAAATATCAAAAGATTCTTATTGGTAGATCTGAAGAAGATTTTTAAAGAATATTCCTCATACTGCACTAATTTAAACATTTGTGCTCCCATAGAGAACCCAAATATGGACCCAGGGAATTGATTTCAATAAACATGTGAAACAATCTTCCAAAGATGTTATATGTGAAATTTGAAAGCTTCTGGAGCAGTGGTTTGGGAGAAAAGTAGTCTTAAATGCTTTTCCCATTCCCCACAGTGTTAAAAAATGCTGACTCAGCACTTTTTCAAAGTCCCAAAAAAGTACCCCATGATAAAACCGATAGCAATTTTATTTTACCATTCCATTCTGTTGGTCCTAAGGAAGCTTGACACCAAATAAGAATTCTCAGTGCCGTGTAGTTTTTGAGATATGGGACGTTTTAATTTTTTTTCTATTTTTAGCTCCTGCGGTTCCCATGGGGCGACGGGAAAAAAAATTTGTGCATAAATTAAGTACTTATGACCCAATAAGCCCTCATATTAAATTTGGTTCAAATATGCCTCTCGGTTTGGAAAATAGAAATTTTGTGAGGGGTAAAAATTTTTGCCCCTCCAATAACGATAATATAGCCCAACAAACTTCTCTTCAACAAATCTGAGTCTACACCTCAAAAGGAAGCTGCACACCAAATATCAAGTTTCTGCTGCTGCTGGTTCATGAGAAGATTTTTTAAGATTTAAACACACTTTTTGGGGCATGGCCCTACCAAGGGGCGAGACAACTTGATTTGAACAAAATCAAATTGGGATGTCATAACAAACTATTATCTCAAATATCAATTAAATTGGTTCAGCAGTTTGGGAGATGATGCAAACACCATGTTCACGGACGATGGACGGTGAGTGATCACTATAGCTCTCCTGACTGAAAGTCAGGTGAGCTAAAAACTAGAGCGACTTTTTGGCGAGAGGACTGGCAGTCACCTCTCGCCTCTAACAACGTACCTTGACACCCATATCCAACGTTTGTCATCTCATGTGACACATGTTGAGAAAGAATTAGTGGGAGTACATCGACTACAAGCAAGGCAACCAATATGTAAATCAGAGGAAAGGCTTCCTCGCCTTGCATTTGAGCAATATGCTTTCATAATGAAGCAAAATAAAGTCGATCGTACTCCCACCAATTCCACATTAAATATTATAAAAAGATACATAACAAATAACATTCAAAATATAAATCGAAAAATAAGTTGCACAAAAAAAAAATTTTGATAAGAGCCCAAGTTCCCAAAGGGAACAATATGCCCAAATGTATCCCGATAGAGCCCAAGTGTGGACAAAAGTTATTTTACTAACCAAAAAATTAATTGCTACACTACCTGAATATTTAATGTATCTTACAACAGTACTACCATAATAATAAATAGGAACCTACATATATAAATAGAGCGTTGTCAATGTAAACGTCAGAATGAAAACCGGAAACAAGATCCCAGGCAACACGGCCCAAAGTCAGTAACAGATTTTGAACTATCCGATGTAAAGCAAGATCTTCATCAGAAGAAAAAACGATACATCGGATGTATGATGCATGACCAAAATGCCTAAACACCCCTAGGGTGAGGATGTAACCATGGGGATATACAGAATAAACATTCTGTGCAACATGTTAAACTCCCAAAAAAATTTAATAAAATAATTTAGCTGGGGAGTTTAACTGAGGGGCTTCAAGGAAGGATAGGGAAGGAACACTTAACAAACAGTGGAAAAATCATTAGCAATAATGATGACGTCAGGCCCATGTCCCGAAATTAGGGAACATGAAATAATTTTTATAAAATATTATAAAGTTACAGCCCTGAATGTTTCAAATCACCGTTTCTTCCTTCCTTCATCCAGTTGTGTCCTTGGATCCACCAAATTAACCATTGATTTGTGTCTGGCATCATTAAAACTGAGATTTAAAAGCACAGAAGTCAGTTTGTTGTTATCTGACTGAGGGCCAAACAAAGAATGATGTTGGCGCCAATTCTGGTCACTTCCTGGCATCTGTGCATGCGCAGAGAGTAAATGTATGGAGGGCCAGATAGGACTTCTAATTTTCGGTTTTGCATGCAAATTTTGAGGATTGGGGGGGAAAAATTTGTGTTTGGCCCTCGATATTTTAGAGTTAGCACCAGCTAAATCTGGGCCATTGGGTTATAGTGGAAAAATAGTGAATACACTGACCAATGAATAAGTAACCCTTTATTACCGTACCATGCCACTCTTCCCCTTTCCGGCATTCTGAGGCAAATGTTTACTTTTAAATCTACTCTTTCTTTGTCTTTGTTTTATTGATAGCTGTACCCAACGTATTCCCTGAACGCTCACCTCCCTCAAGCCCCGAATTTTCATAAAAGTATGTCAGTTGCATCTTGGATTTGATGAGAGTAACTGGCAGAATGTTACAAGAAAACTATCTATCCAGGCATAGACTTACAGGATCCAGATTTTTTTGCAGTTGGACTGAGGGGGAGAGGGGGGGGGGGGGGGAGTGCCTGGAATTATTTTTGAAATTGCATAACCACAATAGAAATTATCATTTGTGTAAATCAACATAATCCTAAACTAGAGCAAAGTCGAGGGTGGCATATACCCATGGATAGCATTACAAAATTGAAACATTTAATACTGGGTGAAGCTGAAGGATGAAAGAGGACTGACATGTGACAGATTACAGACCATTGGGGCACATATCATGAGAACTATTAAGTGTCACCATAGGGTGACACAAAAAGGTACCCCAGTCTCTATATAAAATGTGAGAATGAAGATTTGATAATTTTGTGAAAAAAATATTTTTCTGCATACTTTATACATATTGCACATCTGCAAGACATGTGTAAAGTTTCAACTCTCTACATTAGAAATTGTGGGAGGAGTTGATTACACCATATAAGTACCCTTAATTAAAAAATAGGCCGATTAAATCGTCAGATGTGTACCCATACGCGCAACTAGTAGAAAGCTGTATGACGGAGGGCCACCCCAGATGCCTGACATTATGTACACCATACTTGGTAAGGGTACATATAGAAATGGATTGGATGAGTTCCTAATTTGATGGATAAAGGGTTAATATCTCCGGATCAAATTATTAGATTTACATAAAATACTATACAGCACAGCACAGCACATCAGTAGCCTGAATATATATATAAAGTAACCTGATAATCAGATTAATATTTTTTGAGTTATCGCATGCCGAAGAAATGGATTGGAGGAGTTCTCAATTTGAAGGATAAAGGGTTAATATCACAGGATCAAATTATCAGATATACACCAAACACTATACAGCTCGGCACATCAGTAACCTGAACACACATATAAAGTAACATGATATAATTGGACTGATATTTTTTGAGTTATCCCATGCCAAAGGGATTGGAGGAATTTTCAATTTGAAGGATAAAGGGTTAACATCTCAGGATCAAATTATCAGATTTACACCAAAAACTATACAGCTCGGCACATCAGTAACCTGAACACAAATGTAAAGTAACTTGACAATCCAAGCAATATTTTTCAAATTATCGAATGCCAAAGGGATTGGAGGAATTTTCATTTTGAAGGATAAAGGGTTAATATCTCAGGATCAAAATAACAGATTTAGACCAAAAACTATACAGCTCGGCACATCAGTAACCTGAACACAAATGTAAAGTAACTTGACAATCCAAGCAATATTTTTCAAACTATCGAATGCCAAAGGGATTGGAGGAATTTTCAATTTGAAGGATAAAGGGTTAATATCTCAGGATCAAATTATCAGATTTACACAAAAAAACTATACAGCTTGGCACATCAGTAACCTGAACACAAATATAAAATAACTTGACAATCCATGAATATTTTTCAAAGAGAAATGGATGGACGCTGGACGGACGGACGGACGGACATTCTAACAATTGGTTGTTATGTGGCTATTTTTATGGGACTACAATAAAATGCATGTCCATTATATTAAAACAAGTGATTTTGGGAAAACTTTTTGGTGTGGTTGCAAACCCTGACCCTACCCTTTACTGACCCTAACCCTACCCCCACAACCCCCAATTCTAAACCCCACCCTTGACTAATGAAAATTCAATATATTCCTAGTCTATTTTAACTAAAATGCATACCCACTGTATTAAAATAACTTTTGGGGTGAAAAATATTTGGGGTGGTAGCAAACCCTAACCCTACCCTTTACTGATCCTAACTCCACCCCACCCCAACTCTAAACCCCACCCTAGAATAATGACATTTAACTATGTGACTAATCACATAAATTGCAGTAGTCACCTAACCCCCATTTCTACCAACAAATAGCCACCTAAACCTCATATGTCTGCCCAGAGACACGGTTGGATGGACAGACAGACAGATGGACATACAGAAAGAAGGACAGGCGGACGGACAAAGGATGGACAACGACAGAGGGTCACCCCGGATGCCGGCATTATGTATATCATACATGGTATGGGTGCACATAAAAAGTTATTCATGATTGAATTTTGGGACAGACAAAATCAAAGTCCATAAAATGCAATAACTCCTACAATAATACACTGCATAACATATGCCTTGTACTGTGGGTAGACATCAATAGGATAGACTTGCACACCAAATATGAAGTCACTCCACTGAGTGCTCTACAAGTTTTTCATGAATTAATTTCAAGGCAGACAAATTCTAAGCCCATAAAGGGCAATGACTCTGGAAATAAAATCTCGCACAACACCTGCATTTCACTATGGGTATACTACAATAGGATACACTTGCATACCAAATATAAAGTCACTCAACCAAGTACTTTACAAGTTATTCATGATTGAATTTTGGGATGGACAGACGGACGGACAGATGGATGGATGGATAAAATCAGTCCATAAAATGCAATAATTCCTACAATAATACACTGCATAACATATGCCTAGTCCTGTGAGTAGACATCAATAGGATAGACTTGCATACCAAATATAAAGTCATTCCACTGAGTACTCTACAAGTTATTCATGAATTAATTCCAAGGCGGACAAATTCTAAGTCCATAAAGGCAATGACTCTGGACACTACAGATGGTCTGTCGCCCGCAATATCCCCACTGTGGCATACCATCTAGTGTGGGTGACTGAAAGAGGCATTCAAATTTTGTAAGTAAAAAAAATCCAACATGGCTGCCAGTCGTCCATCTTGAATTATGTCTCGCACTACTCCTCATCATGTCGATCATTTATATTGAGTTTCATGACAATGCAGTAAATACTGTGACAATGCAGTCAATACTGTAGAAGTAGTATTTTGCAAAATCCAATATGGCCGCCAGGTGGCCATCTTGAATCCCAGTGGGAAAAAAATTATGTCACACACTTCCCCTCATCAGGTTGATCATTTTTGTGAAGTTTTATTAAAATGCGGCTGGAAGTAATTTGCTCCACAAGTTTACATGGGCGACGGACCGACGACGATGACAGACTGACCGACCCACGGCCAAGTTGACTCCTATATACTCCCCCCCCTAAACTTCGTTTCGTTTATAATAAAATCTTGCACAACACCAGCATTTCACTATGGGTATACAGCAATAGGATACACTTGCATACCAAATATCAAGTCACTCAACCAAGTACTTTACAAGTTATTGATGATTGAATTTCCTGACGGATGGATGGACAGATAGACTGACGGATGGACAGTCAGATGGATGGACGAGGCGATTCCTATATACCCCCTGTGGGGGTATAAAAACACTGGTGATACAGGCGTGTGTCAGTTGATATTTTGTTTTTGTGATGTTCACAAATGTGTCATTGAAAAATTCATTTGGGCAGATCGTCCATCTTTAGCATCTTCAATCATTACATTTTCGAGCATACTTTCCTTGCTTAGAATATGAGTTGGGGTACTAACTGGCGGGAACACTCTAGTTTTATCAGAACTTTGTTTGGACACCAACAAAAGATTGGGATAGGAGATGCCCCCTTCTTCCCAGCAGAAGCCCAAACTTTCTGTGAAAAAACTGTTATTTTGAGCAAATAAGGAAGCTACATACCAAATTTCAAAGCATTGTGATTGGTAGTTTATGAGGAGAAATTTTTTGAAGAATTTTGGATTTTTCAGGCACTACCCCAGCCCATTTACTATTTCTATTGAACAAATTTGGAAGGTTACTTATGCCAAGTTTGGAAGGGTTTGGGCCAGTGGTTCTGGGGAAGACTGATAAGCAAAGTAATGGATGTCAGAGGATGGATGGACAATAGTAGATGGATGCCAAGTGAAGATAAGAGCTCACCCTGTCTTTCAGCCAGGTAAGCTAAAAACAAATGTAATTTACTTTGATCATTAATGACTCACACTTCCACTAGGAGACTTGAAATATGGAATTGCGTACTGAGCGAGTGGTATGTTTCGCAAAGATTTGATTCTTTTGACGCTTTTACTCTCCAACTCAGAGCAAACCTCAGTCTGAAAAATAAAAAAAATGCAGGTTTTGAAAATCAACAAAATGTCACAGTTTTTAAAGATAGACATTTGTTATATCTTTTGAATTCTTCCCTCAAACCAAGTCAGTAAATAACTACTACTGTGGTGTTGTCATGGTAACAGGTACCAACAGTTATAGGCCTCCCAAACTTGGAACCTGACAAGCAGGCGCAAAGCCAAGCACCTATATTAGAGGAAAGTACATAGGGATCTTTGGGGGGAGGGTGAGGGGACACAGGTATATCTTGAAGAGCAAAATCTTTAGTTGAGGGAAGGTTTGGAGGTGTTGGTGTGACCAGGAGAGGGATATTTTTTTTTTTGTCAAATTCTTACCAGAGGCTCAGTTCGGTCTCCACCCCCCTACCCCCTCCCAGAGAAAATTTGAAAAATAAGCCCCAAATGGTGATATTAGCAGACATTTTGAGGCTCACAAGAACTCCAATTTTCAACAAAGGTGGTATGTCATCTATAATTTAATTAATTAACTTCTCACGCAGAGAGCAGAATTCAGGATTGGGGTGGGGGGATGGCTTCCCCAGGCCCTAGAGGTTTAAAGATACACTTGTTCAATAGAACATTGCAATAGTTTGCTTCATGATGCACATATTGGTGAGAGGAGTCAAATATCGATTGAACGTGACACATGCAAACTGAGTTCAATTAACGTAACAAGCATTGTTTTTCAACAGGAATCTGATTTTCATAATAATCTTGTAAAACGAAACTTTGGGAATCAAAGTGGAGTCCTGTCATTCAAATGTTAAATGTCATTAAAGAATTGTTTGTATGTGCATGTGACCAACTTCATACCCGAACTATCAATACAAAAATAATATATAAGCAGAAGTGCGAACCAGAGTCATGTTGTTGAGTTATGTTACAGCAAAAAAATGATAAGCTGAGCCTGTTGAGTTAAGATCATGAAGTCTTCAAAACTGCTTCAAATTTGGAATTCAGTGATAAATTACATATACATATTGAGAATGTTGAGTTTGAAGAATAAAAACTGAACTCGACCATCAGTGCTGAATGTCAGGACTGTACAGTGGGTGGAACACACATTATTCATCAGAATGTTTATGGTGTTCTGTTTTTCTATAAAAATTATTATTGAATGGATTCTAAACTGTTGATGAATAACAACATATAGAGTGCTCCACAGATGGCATTCTGCTTATTGTGCTATTGCTTCTGTGCCTATGGGGAATCAAGTTATCGCACATCATATCTAGATAGATATCCGTATTGTGACCCATGTATTGAGATACATATCATATCACTGCCAAAGTGTATCTTTACACTCCCACCAGCCCTCCTCTGGCTGTGCCATTGGTCACAAGGATTACAGCCTCCTATTACTATGACAATTGTTATAAAATGTATGTCTGTTTAAGTATATGAATCATCATTACACTATTGGTCAGCAGACTTTGAGTGAGGTACATTCTGACTGATTCACCGAAGTTCATTTTTTTATTTTTTAATAGCAACCTTTCACCTGTCAATATGAGAGATAAAGAATAGTGTCCATCAATGGTTTATACAGTTGTGGTTTATACAATGGTTTATATAGTGACACATCCACCAGTCTTCTGGATGAGCAGAATTTCTCCTTTGCAGTGAATGAGCAGGTATTGGTCCAAAACTGTAAGGCTGTAATTTATTTTGTTAATCTGGAGCCAATAATATAAAACCTTAACAATAGTATATTCTGGAATTGTATTTTCTACCATTAAATATAACTGACTAAAATGAATCATAAGCATTTTAAAAGATAAGGCAATTTGCCAACTAGCAAATTGCCAGATCTTTGAAAATGCTAATGGTTCATTTTAACCCATTTAAAGGCATAACTAGAAAATTATAAATTTAAAATAATTTGTATATTTTTATACTTACCAATGGCCCAGACTAGCTGGTGCTTAAGTTATTAAGGGCCAAACACAAATTTTGAACCCCTCAATCCCCAAAATTTGCTTGCAAAACCAAAAATTAAAAGTCCTATCTGGCCCTCCATACATTTACTCTCTGCACATGCGAAGACGTCCGGAAGTGACCGGAATTGGCGCCAACATCATTCTTTGTATAAGAGAGAGTACTACATAAAATTCAGCGGGGAGGTATGAGTGCCCACTCATGGGAGGGCCATCTCCGTCTGGGCCATTGGTAAGTATAAAAATATACAAATTACTTTAAATTTATAATATTTTACACTGTAAACCAATGGCCCAGACTAGCTGAATCATAAAAAGGTGGAGGGCCTAGGACTTCAGAATTAGTAGATCAACATAGTCCCAATCCTCTAATCCAAGGTGGAAGGAAAAATTAAAATTATTAAGAATTACATGTATGTCTCTCTATACAGTAATAGAGAAGACATATCATACAAAAGGAGCCCAGTTCAAGTAATTCTGTGTACTTAGCATGAAGACTATGCTAATTGGATGCAATGAGTTCCCAATTTTTAAGGTTAGCCCGGACTAAGCCCCAAAAATTAGGATGGCGTATTTGAGAATGAGAGAATATCCCCCACAAACATATGCCATATACAATAAAACTCCAGCTGTATGCAGGATATAATTATGGACAAAACAGCTTCCCTCATAGTTACATACCTATCAAGCCGGAGGAGAGGTAAAAAATAGGCCGATGAAATCGTCAGATGTGTACCCATACGCGCAACTAGTAGAAAGCTGTATGACGGAGGGCCACCACGGATGCCGACATTATGTACACCATACAAGGTATGGGTACATATAGAAATGGATTGGAGGAGTGTCTAATTTTATGGATAAAGGGTTAATATCTCTGGATCAAATTATCAGATTTACATAAAAAACTATAGAGCACAGCACATCAGTAACCTGAATAAATATATAAAGTAACATGACAATCGGATTGATATTTTTTGAGTTATCTCATGCCAAAGGGATTGGAGGAATTTTCAATTTAAAGGATAAAGGGTTAATATCTCTGGATCAAATTATCAGATTAACACCAAAAACTATACAGCTCAGCACATCAGTAACCTGAACACAATTGTAAAGTAACTTGACAATCCAAGCAATATTTTTCAAGTTATCAAATGCCAAAGGGATTGGAGGAATTTTCAATTTGAAGGATAAAGGGTTAATATCTCAGGATTAAGATAACAGATTTAGACCAAAAACTATACAGCTCGGTACATCAGTAACCTGAACACAAATATAAAGTAACTTGACAATCCAAGCAATGTTTTTCAAGTTATTGAATGCCAAAGGGATTGGAGGAATTTTCAATTTGAAGGATAAAGGGTTTATATCTCAGGATCAAATTATCTGATTTACACCAAAAACTATACAGCTCGGCACATCAGTAACCTGAACACAAATATATATAAAGTAACTTGACAATCCAAGCAATATTTTTCAAGTTATGGAATGCCAAAGGCATTGGATGAATTTTCAATTTGAAGGATAAAGGGTTAATATCTTAGGATTAAATTATCAGATTTACACCAAAAACTACACAGCTCGGCACATCAGTAACCTGAACACAAATATGAAGTAACCTGACAATCCAAGCAATATTTTTCTAGTTATCGAATGCCAAAGGGATTGGAGGAATTTTCAATTTGAAGGATAAAGGGTTAATATCTCGGGATCAAATCATCTGATTTACACCAAAAACTATACAGCTCGGCAAATCAGTAACCTGAACACAAATATAAAGTAACTAAACAATCCAAGCAATATTTTTCAAATTATCGAATACCAAAGGGATTGGAGGAATTTTCAATTTGAAGGATAAAGGGTTAATATCTCAGGATCAAATTATCCGATTTAGACCAAAAACTATACATCTCGGCACATCAGTAACCTGACCACAAATATAAAGTAACTAGACAATCCAAGCAATATTTTTCAAGTTATCGAATACCTAAGAAATGGAAATGGACGCAGGACGGACAGATGGACGGACGGATGGACAAAGGATGGACGAAAAACGGATGGTCAACCCGGATGCCGGCATTATGTGTACCATACATAGTATGGGTACACATAAAAATCAACCCCCCTCCCCTTTTCTTTTGAAGGATTCTTCAAAAAGAAAGAGGGGAGCACTCTAGAATCAGTAAAAGCGGGTACCAAAAAACTATAAATATTCGTCGACCAGGCACTCGAGTATTAATTTATTATTAATAAAAGGTGCTTAATGCCACTTCAGAAGTTAAGGCTATAGCGCTGATCCCGGTAATTAATATTGCCCGCTATAAAACGTACACCGGAGACTGCATACGCAGATAGGTCGAAAACCGTTGATATAATATATAATACACATGTCCAATCGAACCACAATGAACGATCTCTGGAGAGTAAACACACTTCCGAGGTAAACTACAGGCGACCCCATTCAAGTGTACAATAAATTCCAGTAACAACACTCCCTGACGTGTACTATCCGATATCTATGACACTATAAACATGTGAATATACAAGTTGAGTACCAACATTAATAGAAACCTGTATCTAGAAATGGAAGTAGGTATGATTAACAGGCTCCGACACGGACCGCCCCCGAAATAATTCATAATTTCTAAGGTCCATGACATACAATAAAGCGTCAGCCTAATAATTATTATGCGCGTGAGCATTAAAATCCTGCATGTAATCATCTGAATACCAGTTAACTGGTTATGCAGCCTCCGAGGTACCCAAAGACTAGCAATTATTTATGATGAAATATGCGCTCGTATATGACATATAGACGAATAATCACAGGAAATCAACCAACTAAAAAGTGGATATGCCCATGTGGTTGCCACAGAACATGACCCAGCCGCCAATCGAGAAGAGAAGAAATGCATGTATGTATTTAAACTTATACGAGGTTTGCAGGAAGAAAACTATATCTTGCCCGGTAATCGCCTCAACACATTGGTGGTTGTGATGGTGGTGGTGGTGGTGGGGGGGGTGGGGGGGGGGGGGGGGGTGGGGGGGTGGGGTGGGGGGGGGGGGGGGGGGGGCAATTCGAGGTCAAATAGAACCCTTCTCACCCACATTACTCAATCGTTCTTGTGTTAGTCATAAAATGATACAGGAATCGCGATGGTTTCCCCACATCTAAGCGACTCCATTATGCCACTATGGGAGGAGAAGGGCGTGAAGAACAAAAACTTCCCCTGATCAAGAAGGTCCTCTCGTGGAGGAAGCTTCCGGGGAACGTCCCATAACAGACACTTGAGAAGACTGATCCAAGGTTTCTGTGACGACAGAGGTGCTACTAGTAGGATTCACAACGAGACTTTGAACTAAAACATAATCTACTGAATCAAATGAATTGGAGGATGCACGTATCCTATCATCCATCCCCATGAGATAGGCAGAGCGTCTACTGCATATGTTCAATGGTCTGGGCATGGCGACACAAACAACGGTAACTGATTGTTCCGGTACGTCGCATACGGATCTATCATGGAGCAATCCCTTTAATAGCAAATCTGTCCAAATACTTGCTTGTTGAGCGTCCACTCCAATTGCAACAGGCGACCTTTCCGAGAGAGCGAGTCTGCTAGTACGTTCAGACGACCGAGTATATGATGGATAGAATGATCAACATGATGATTTGTGATGTATTAGGAAAATCTCCGTTAGTTGGCATAACGGAAATGAAAGGGTGCCGCTCTGGTTCCCAATGTACGCTAGTACTGTCGAGTTGTCTGACCAAATTGAACATGGACATCCGTTATTAAGTGAATCCAATGTTGTAGCGCTAGCTATAATTAAGATCATCTCGTTGATGTTTACGTGTTCCTCCTGGAACCGAGGGTCCCAGAGACCCTGACACCTCAAGACTGCGGGACTCAGGGTCGCACCCCAACCCGTCTGACTCACATCCGTCATAATCGTGAAAGCCAGATCTGGCAGTTGCAGTGTAACTCCCTGAGTTAACCACTGAATATCTGCCCAAATTTGAACCCTTGTTTTACTAGGTCCGTTAAACATTAAAACAATACTTGTTCAAGCGAAAGCATCTTCACACTCCAGTTCGGAGTAAAGAATATCTGGAGGGGGATGTGCGCGTAAGTGGCCCATCGGAATGAGATCCACAGCCGCTCCGCACAGCTCCAACAGTCAAATGAATTCCCTCACTATTAATGCGTCTGAGTGTAGACAAAAGCAAGCATAACAACTGACTAATTTCGCTCTGGGTAACGGTAAAGCTCAATCCCAAGTGAATTGACAACTTGTATGGAGCTAGATCCAACTTTTTCTCGTTTACGATGAAACGGAGACATCGGAGTAATAGAAGCAGACTCTGACCATCATTCTGAAGAATAATTCTGTTGCCATATTCCTGTAGATGTCGTCCAAGTAAGCCGCTGTTACTGCAGACAAATGAGCTCATTATTTGAGTGAAATGCCAAGGGGGCCAGATTCAAACCAAAGCATATAGTTCTGAACTGATACACCTTCCCGTGTACGACGGACCACAGGTACTTTTAGAATACCAGATGTACCAGGACATGAAAGTACAGATCCTTAGATCTATGCTTGCCGCATAGTCGATCACTCGAACGCTCACTTTTACCGACTGAATGATTTTCATAAATAAACTTTTAGAGCCATGATAAACTTGTTATCCAGTTCAAGTCTATTACGGTCGGAACAAGCCCTCTGGCTTTGGTACGAAGAACAGGTGACTGTAAAAATCTTGAGAATCCTGATTCTCGGCAACCTGTATTGCTTCCTTTGATAAGAGAGCTTATACCTCCGGTAGGAGAAACTCTCTTATGCAAGAATTTAATGGAAGATTTGTCCAAGGCGGACAACTTGTTAGTGTGGTTTTAATCGGAATGATACCGTAAACCGTCTGAGACTACACTTCTCACCCACTGATCTTCCGTGATTGTTATCCAGTTTTTTGCGGAGCTTGATAACCTTCCGCCAACTGGCCAGCAATAGAGGTCTAAACCATCACCTGTATGACCTGCGAGGCTTACGGGAGGAAGAACCACGTCCTCCCTGTGAAAAACCTCATCTCGTTGGCCTTGGGGCATCTGACCTATAGTCCCGATGGACCTACGCCCCTTTCCAGAGTCGCTATACTGACGACCTCCAGAGTAATTATAAGAGGGCTTCTTGTACCCTCGTGAGGAGTTTCCTTTTGATGATTTTTGTCTTGAACGCCCTCCTTTAACCAACTAACCGAATGCGATAACCGGATAATATCCGGTTATCTGTGGCCATTATTTCACCGAATATGGGATCAAAACTATAGGAGTTGGAAAGCAGTATTCTCAAACTATTCCGTAGTGTGCATACAAACGAACGTTGTCGAGTACTCGAGGACCACGGAATAGTTTCTGCGATTACTCATTACTCACGGAAACTGTCAATCATTAACGAAGTCTTGAACACAAAAGTCGATTATTTCTCAATATACACAACGCGGCTTCAATGTGTAATCTTTCACAAAGAAGAAGCGAGAGAATTACTACGTTTTAAACATGGAATGATGATCACTATCGATATTTTGGATAACCGGTCGACGGTATTTCTAATCGGTTAGATAGCTAACTAGTTTCAAACTGATTATCCGGTTAACCATTTCAGTACTAGCCTGTTTACAGACTAACGAAAGCTAGTCGTAGAAAATAAAATGTCTGGAAACTGGAGCGATTCGGAGAGAGCTTTTCACCTTGTCATCTTATCAGTGATGACGACGCAAGGTCAGCATCACGTCTGATTAACTGCAGATTAGCCACTGTTAGAGCGGAGTTATACATAGTATACATAATTGCCCTGGAAAGAACTCTAAGAGAGGTACGAATGTCCTCAAATTCCTTTCCCTTGAGACGTTGCGCAATAGCTCTTGTAAGGTGATCTGCGTAAGACATAACGTCCAAATTCGCTCTATTTTAAGAAATTGCCGTCTCAATTGCGTCTGAGCGAATAGTGAATGATACAGGTAAGGATACCTCTATATCCCGGCCTGCTCATCCAATCGCAGAAGAACTCTCTGAACATCTTCCCCGACCATTTTTAAATGAATGTGGTCCAAAAAACCGGTATGTATACGGAAGATGAAGATAAGAAACCGCCTTCTTCCGCGCACTCAAGAGGATAAATACGGCGTCGTCTATATGGCCGAAGGCCTGCAACACCTGCATAAACTGAGCCGGAAAAGAAAGGACTTCCTCCTTTGTCCGGATCAAGTCTGCGTCTAAGGATGTCAGCGGTTTCTCTCTTCGTCGCAGCATTCTGATTCGGCAGAACAAAATCAGGGTAGTATTGATGGATGAAAGCCATCGCAACCATGTACTGTTCCAAAAGAGAAGGGTAATCCTCTTCGTTATCCCTTTCCCCATCCGAGAGAGTTGCAAATCTCGGTCCATTGCATCTGCGTGAACAGCCGACTGGACCGAGCCAGCACAGTCCGACAGCCCAGATTATGAGTCTGAGGGAGGCTGCATCTGCACTTACTGGGATGCTGCGATTAGCTGCGCAATCTGCGACAGCAAGTCCGTCATCGAGGCCTGAGGAGCAGTGGATTTTCATCCCTTAGCCATGCTGCTCCTAGGACGGTGTGTCAGAAACGGATCCTTTCTCCGAACGTGCCGAGGATCAAGGCCTCATCTCCCTAGCTACCGGATGGTCTGACTTCAGGGGCGAAGGGTGGTTCCTTCTTCGTGCAGCAGGATGGATATCCGATGTCGGGTAGCTAGGATGCAGTCGTGTGTGCTTAAATTACGTAGCAGAGGAAGCCGTGCCCAAAGCCGACCCCAGCTGCAGACTAGACGGAGCGTCCCGAGCAGCGGGCGGACATATGCTCCGCCTCGTGCAAGTTTCCAACCAGAAAATTTCATTTCAGCCTTGTGAAACGTAGCGGAAGAAGCCTTGACTGAAGCCGATCCCGGCTGCAGACTAAACAGAGTATCCCGAGTGGAGGGCGGACATATGCTCCGGCTTGTGCAAGTTTCTCAAAACAACATCTGACCCCAGATGTTGCTATATTAGAGAGGGGGGGGGGGGGGGCCTCTCCCATTTGTGGTCTATCAGACCTCGGCAAGTACAAGAACTTGCAGACTTCCTCCCTATTTCCGTCGTCACTGGGTGAGCTATTTGTATTATAGTGCTCGCTCTACCCACATCCACCTCTTAAAATGCAACAGACTTACCCGGCGTCACGGCACCCTAGGACGGAGTACCGCTCCACCGGTTGAGCTAGCTGCTTGCAAGAGATTAAAACCTTTAACCAAAGGCCCTAACTCTTGCAATAATGAGCACTGCAGGTAGCTTTATATGCTCCATGGAGTGCGACGACGATGGCACACTTGGATGGATGTCAGAATGTCATCACCATATTCATGTTCCTCTGAAATAGAAAGTGACAGAATGAATTAAAATGCGGTAAGCGGCTCTGATCCTCAGAACCTCACCGCCAACAACGTACCGCGACACCCAACTCCAACATCAGTCATCCCAGTGCAACACAAGAATGACAAGAGTCCGCAGGAGTGTATCAACTAAAGTCGATATCAGTCCTCCAAACTCCATAACAATATATATATATAACTGAGATACATTAATAATAGCAATCATAATTAAATTCAAAATATTTTTTGTAAACAAAAAAAATTTCGAAAAAATGCCCAAGTTCCCAAAGGGAACATGAAGAGCCCAAGGGCATCCCGATAGAGCTTAAGTGTGGACAAAATTCAAAATTTTTTTAGCTACACTACCGGAATAATAATCCATGTATCCTACAGTATATTATAGTAATAGAATATAAACAAGAGCACCGCCTAGCGGGGCAACATACGCCCATGGTGATCACCATGTGTGCAAAGTTTGACCAATATAGCATGTAAAATGCTGAAGGAGTAGGTGACACAATACTGTAATGTTTTAAGTAATAAAAAGGGGCATAACTCTGGAAATACAAAACAGAGTTACCTGCTCTTGTCACATGCACAATGGCAATTGGTGATCAACATGTGTGCAAAGTTTGAACAATATAGCATGTAAAATGTTGAAGGAGAAGGTGACACAATACTGTAATGTTTCAAGTACTGAAAGGGACATAACTCTGGAAATACAAAGTGGAGTTACCTGCTCTTGTCACACGCACAACGGCAACTGGTGATCAACAGGTGTGTAAAGTTTGAACAATATAGCATGTAAAATGTTGAAGGAGAAGGCAATTGTGAAGGAAATGATTTTGCGCGCCGAAGGCGCGCAGGGACAGTATGGGGAACAAGCCCCTTTCGACCCTCGGTAACTGTATATGATTGGCTGTCACATGTCTAGGCGTGTTGAAGGAGGAAAAGGTTCCGGTACTCGGCAGGTTCTCCTGTTGCGGCGTGGCGATCTCGTTGACTGATGTTGGTTGAGCCCTCGGGTGAGGACCAGTGTGGGAGGTTGGGTCCTCTCACAAAGGTGCTACCTCTCCCCGAGGGTGCAGTCGATCTAGATTTTCGCGCAAGTATAGTCTACCACTTTGGAGATGATTTTAAGTGATGGCCATCACTGGCAAGTATAATCTGCCTCGGGCTGTCTCTGTTTGATAGGATGCCTTTGAAGGAAACAACAACAACCCCTTTCGGGGACCACCAAGAAGAAGACCCGAACTTCCCTGGTTTGGGGGCAGGCCTGCATTGTAATCCTAATGGGTTGGAACAAAAAGATGCGCAATGCGCTTACAAAAAGGGGCAGAGGCGGGCCGAGAAGACAACTCAATACTGTAATGTTTTAAGTACTAAAAGGGGCATAACTCTGGAAATTCAACTTGGAGTTATCTGCCCTTGTCACATGTACAATGGCAATTGGTGATCACCATGTGTGCAAAGTTTGAACAATATAGCATGTAAAATGTTGATGGAGTAGGCGACACAATACTGTAATGTTTTAAGTACTAAAAGGGGGCATAACTCTGGAAATACAAAATGGAGTTACCTGCACTTGTCACATGCACAATGACAGTTACTGATCAACATGTGTGCAAAGTTTGAACAATATAGCATGTAAACTTTTGGAGGAGTAGGTGACACAAAAATTGTTTACAGACGGACGGACGGATGCACGGACAGACAAAGCCATAACATAATACTCCTGTTTTTTCAAAATGGGCGTATAAAAATTACCTATATATGAGGACGTTGATAATGTAAACAACGTCAATGTAAACAAGACATCAGGCACATAAAAAGGCCCAAAATGAGAACCAATTGAAATGCTATCAAATGCAAAGCTAGATCTTCATACAAAGAAAAAACGATACATCGGATAGAAGATGCAAGACTAAACGGCCTAACACCCCAAGGGTGAGGACGTAACCCTGGGGAAGAAACAGAATAATATTCTGTAATAAATGTTAAACTTCCAAGAAATTTCATAAAAAATTTCAATAGAAAATAGCCAAAAGGCTTAAGAGTTTAACAAGAAGGGTTCATGGAAGGATAGGGAAGGAATACTTAACAAACAGTGGAATAATCATTTTTTAAAATGATGACGTCAGGCATATGTCCCAAAATTGGGAAACATGAAATAATTTTATAAATATTATAAAGTTACAGCCCTAAACGTCCAAAACCACCACTGAACACTTCCTTCATCCAATAACAGCCTTGTATCCACCAATTCTTGCATTGATTTGTGTCTGGCATCCTCAAAAAAGGAGATTTTAAAACACGGATGTCATTTCATTGTTGATAACTTTTAGGGCCAAACAAAGAATGATGTTGGCACCAAGTCCGGTCACTTTCTGATGTCTGCACATGCACGGAGAGTAAATGTATGGAGGGCCTGACAGGACTTTTAATTTTCGGTTTTGCAAGCAAATTTTGGGGGGTTCAAAATTTGTGTTTGGCCCTTAATAACTTTGGAGTTGAGCACCAGCTAGTAAGGGCCATTGGTTTACAGTGTAAAAATACACAAATCTGGAAAATACTATTATAAATGTTTTACAGTATTGGCCCCAGGTATGAACTAAAACAGAGAATTATGGCCTTAGAGGTCATGTTTGAACTTGACAAACATAAAAAGTAAGAGGTGTTAATGTGAACAAAATAATTGGATTATATTGTGACAAAACCACATTTATAGAATTTCACCATTTGAACATTAAATCCTAATGTACTGATGAGCAATAAATGTGTGTATGTCTGAAACTTAACCTACCCTTGTAAAAATGTCAAAAACAATAAAACAAAAACCAACTAACACAGTTCCCAATAATTTCTTTTGAAAAATACACAATGGAGAAACCTTTCATGCTAGTTATAGAAGTGTAAAGGGTACTTTTGAAAACCATGGTTCAGACATGTACACCAGACTTAAAGAAAAGTTTGGACAAGTTGCATTTGATTCACGGCTAAATCTCTGATGTCAGTCAACATTCAGCTTGGCATTTTCTTTTCCAAAATAAAAAGAGTGAATCCTGCAGCAAGTTATATTTATATTAATATTCATGCACATGTTATGTGTATATGTAGATCTGAACCAAATTTTGTCTTGTCATTCATCAGAAAGCCCTCTGTTATTTGAAAAATATTAACTCACAGATTTGCTTGTATGTGAAAGAGCATGTAAAAAAAACACTGTATGCAAAGAGTAAGAAAAGAGACCATGCAAAATTACTTAAATCTATGATTAAAAAACTTTAATGCAGACAACTTTTCAGAAGATACAATATTATGAAGTGATAAACAAGTTTGCCTGAACATGATCGGAAGTAAACACAACCATGGGTTATAAGTTCTGATAACACTTGGAAATAATTAAATACCTTTTACTGCTTTCTGAATGATTGAAGGCCATGAACAACAACTGTGCATTATTTTAGCAATAATTGAGCATTATTAGATCAAAAACTTTGAATGATTTTAATGAAAGTGTAATTAAGCTATGTTAAATATGCTTCCAATAAAACCCACAGGATGTATAGACAACAGCAATCCGAAAAAGACTGCATGGATGTGTATGCTGTAAATAGAACACATGTTTATTTCATCTTTGTCCTTCTGAGACATTTGATTTTAACGAATATGAAAATGACATTGCCCTTTGCAATGTTGTGAAAATTTCCATGGGTGATCCAGTAACTAGATGGGGATAAAAAACGCTATCTGCCTTTTTTGATAAATTCTTGCCCTCAAGTTAATTTATTTAATCGACAAGAAAGTGTTCATATCAGTTATTTTTGGAAAACAAGGGTACTTTTCCATAACAATAATTGCGTCTTTTTTCAAATAGTGAACTTGTTTTCTTTGAATACATGGCTTATTGTCCCTTATTACGCCTTTAACAAACTGCAATGATATTATTTTTGGCACAAGTGAATTGTTGCCTGTCAATTTTTGACTACTGTACAGCTGCCATGGACTGGTTACTTTCGAAGGGGGATCAATATTTCCACAGACGCAAATAATATTAAACACTTATTATAGGAATAATCCTAAAAAATTTTAATTAATCAAGCACTAGGCACCAAGCGGGTCTTCTTTAATTAAAATTTTGCTGATGATGATTTTTATTACTGGGTAAACGCATGTGTGGACATCACTGGTCACTTTGGACGGATGGGCAATATTTCCACAGACACAATAATATTAAGCACTAATTATAGGAATAATCATAAAAAATTTAACTAATGAAGCACAAGGTACCATGCGGGTCTTCATTAGTTAAAATTTTGCCGATGATGATTTTTATTACCGGGTAAACGCATGCATTGACATCACTGCCCACATGTGGAATAATGTGACCAGTCCACGGCCACTGTACTGTACCATCTTCTACCAGGGTACATTTTTATACTATTGTTGAAAACTTCTCTTTACTAAGGTATCCATGCTGAGATGACAAGGTTTGTCAAGGTCAGAAAGAGTCTGGATGAATCATTGTTTATCAGTGATACTTGAACTAGAAATATCTTGAATTTTTCATTAAATAATGTCACAGCTATTTTACAACAGCCAATACCTTATTTTAGTAAAAAATATATCATGCAGGGTGGGAGTTAACCTGTGGTCAATTACCAGGTAAACAGCCATTGTTCTAAAATCTGGATCCCTGTCCAGATTGAATGAAAAACACATAGATGAGGATTGTACATTATCTTGCCGTGTTGGCTATTATTATTCTCAATTGCTCACACTATATTTCTGAACTAAAATAACCCAGACACATTTTCTTGAATATATATGTTGTTAAATCTAGTTATGCATGCATCTGCAATTGTAACACTTGGTCTTTAATTTCCCACAAATGGACAGAGGTAAACCGTCCTTAGATTCTGAGGTATGCAACCGCATCCAATTGCCTTTTGCATGCCTTAATCATAAGGAGCGTTAAAATCAGCAATCCTCAAGACTGAATCCTCAAGACTGAAAATAGCATGCCTCAAAATAATAATGATAGTGGATTGGTCAAGTATCATCATATTTACCTTAGCAATGAAAGTAAAATGGTATGCTTTTGTTTATTTGAAAATGATAAGGTTCCTAAAGCATTGCAGAGCCTGTATCAAACACTTTTTGTGGGCACTATTTTAAGAGTAAGATGCTATCATGATGTCAATGTGTGCATTAAAACAGACAATAACTTTGAAATAACAGCTAAAAATACAGGGAATCCCTTGGGAGTTCCGCAAGCAAAATTTCCAGGTTGTACATGTAAGTCCCTGGAATGCAATTGGTCAAAATGTCCTATGGGACCAACTTTGAATGCTTACATTATTTGTTTTGTTTTTTTTAAATCAAAGATATTTGAACCAAATTGTCTTAGTATTTTAGCACAAGAGACATTTTTTTTAACCGATAACTGAATGGCTATTTGAAGGCATTAGTCAAGTCGGAAAGGCAAGGGATAGGCATTCTGAGGGAAAGGTCAAACATCTAATTTTACTCAACAGATCTGAACAATATTTTGTCTGTGATGTCCCATGGTTGAGCCAATCTAATAAAAAGAATTCACTATTCTTGGCTCCAACAGATTGTAATCATAGTAGAAGGTGGAGCGTATGTGGACACACTGAAATGGATTTTGACATATACAAATAATTAAGTACCTGTTTTTCTCTGTTTTCTGCAAGAGCTTGTTCAACCTTTTTCAGTGTATCCGTTAAAATTTCCTGATATGCCAAATTCAGTGCCAAACATGTTTCATAATTGACTGGAAGAACCTGGTCACCAAGAAGTTGCACCCGAGAATGTATTCCATCACCTTCTGTATCCTGAATACAACAAAACACAATTCTATGGCTAACAGAAGACTAAAATACCTATATGTAAGCAAACATAATCTTGCAAAAGAAATTCTGACAATTTCTAAATTTCAATTTCAAATTTTTATATCTTTTTAAACTTTTTGTAACAGTAGAGTCCATGTACCAATATGTGGGATCATCTCAGAGTAGTAACTTTGAAGTCAAGCAATCTGAAAAACAACAGTGCTGGAAATGAGCAAAATTGATGGGTGCAGTAACACTGCAGTTTTAAGCTCCCGTGAAATCAGAGATGTGAGTAAATTGCACCTGTAAAATGTAAGTACATGAATTCTGAGGGAAAACTGGTGACCAACCGATTATCAAAACTTGCTATGAACCGATTACCAATTACCGATTATTTCTCTGCTGATTCTGGCGATTTCGATGCCAATTCCAATGGTTGAAATAGGACCAAGAAGAAAATCTGTTAGTGCCTGTTATACTGCAGAATTTTGTTGATAAATCACCAATTACGAAAAAGCTTAATACATATACCACATAAGTTCTCAGAGTATGCATGTTTAATGCTGGGCAATATTAGCCAAAATAATATTTGCATTTAGCGAGTTGGGGTGGGGGAAAATCATTATAAATGATACAATCACATGATATTGTTCTCTTGTGAAGATTGTGGTTTATTCTGGTAAATAGTGTTAATACGGTTTTGTGTAAGAATACATTACACTTGGCTGTATTAACATGTGTGTTAGGAAGTTGTTTGGTGCATTGTTTACAAAAACGCACACGGCGTCCGAATATATTATTTAATGTTCATTGTTCAACTTGTTACCTCCCTTGATTTGTTTCTTCAGTGATGACATGCTATAAAATGAACTTGACAAACTGAAAACGTGTTTGTGACAGTCAAAAACTGGGTACAGAACTGAAAATTCCTACGGTACGAAATGTCCAGAAATTTGGTGTACGAAAAGACCAAAGATTTGGGTATGAAACGTCCAACTGAGTACGAAATGTCCAGGGTATGGAACGTATAAAGTACGAAACGTCCAGATCCCCTACAGACTACCAACTGAACACATTTTATTTATACTTGTTCCCAAAGTCACGTTGTACAGCGCCATGATTGAAGACCAGTGACATCGATCAGTTGGGAATAGTGGTGACCTCGTACCGATTGCAGATGGTAAATTCCGTAATATCTCGGCTCTGCAAATCCCTAAATATTCTGATATGCACTCCACACGTTTTTAATGGGGGAATATCAAAGAGATTTTAATAGCCAGTGTTAAATATAAAACAACCGGAAACTGACAGTTTTTAACTGCCAGTCGTCATAATCGGCCGATGTCCCATAACCGGCTGGTTCCAATTGTTGATTCCGATTATCGGTTCATCACTTACTGTCACTAAACACTAAAAATTTTACATACCACTGGCCACAGTGTGCAGTTTTCTCAAAACAACACACATTTATATGCCCTCACAGTATATTAGTGCTCCACAATATTTTTCAACAAGTGCATTTTTTTAGCTCCCGTAAAATAGAGAACATGGGTGCAGACAGGAGCAATTGCACTCGCACCCGTCTCATTTCCAGGATTGAAACAATGGTTTTTAGTGCTCAGAGTAAACTTCCTTATGCATAAGCTAGAACAACTAACAGCATCAACCCCAGAATTAACCCTTTATAGATAAAAGGTAACCCTTTATAGATGCTGTTCGGTTGTTCTACTTGACTTGTGGAAGGTACTTGCAAAACAATTTTGTAAACAACTAAGTTTTCATTTTTCACCTCAGAAACATTGCTTATATTTTTTCAACTAAAGTCATGAACAAAAAATAAACCTGTTAAATTCTGATAGTATTTTAAATTGATGAACAAATAAAATAAAAATACTTGAAAACTTTTAAGAGGAAATAAAATTGTTATGAGGTGAGACAAACAAGAAATGTCACTGAAGTAATACAGGTGACCCTGCTCTCCACCCTCGCCTAAAAGAAAAAAACAAAAGAAGAATGTTACTAAGGTAACACATGCTCCCCCCCTCCCCTTGTGACCTTCACCTTGCAGATGCGACGGAAACTATTATATGCGACACACCTTCTGACTGTCCTTAACATTTGTAAAAAGTTTAACAATTGTACTATGATTCGTTTCTGAGTTATGGCTGAGACACGAATATTGACCGATTTTTAGTCTGACCTTGAAATGTGACCTTGACCTTGAAGGGACGAACCCGGCTATGGTGTGTGACACATCCTCCCATGGTCCTTTATAATTGTGTGAAGTCTGATGACTGTACTCGTAATAGTTTTGGAGTTATGCTTGAGACACGATTTGTGACCCTGAACATATGAAGATCAATTGTGACCTTTACATTGCAGATGTGGCAGAAACTATTATACGTGACACACCTTCTGACTGTCCTTAACATTTGTAAAAAGTTTAACAATTGTACTATGATTCGTTTCTGAGTTATGGCTGAGACACGAATATTGACTGATTTTTAGTGTGACCTTGAAATGTGACCTTGACCTTGAAGGTACGAACCCGGCTATGGTGTGTGACACATCCTCCCATGGTCCTTTATAATTGTGTGAAGTTTGATGACTATGGTCCTAACGCCCTAACAGTTTTCGAGTTATTGGCTTGGACGGACGGGGACACACACACACACACACACACACACACACACACACACACACACACACACACACACACACACACACACACACACACACACAGAGTCTTGTCTTCCCTACATACCGAGGTACCCCATTGTTTGTCCTTTGTGTGGACTAACGGTTTCTACCTCGTTTTGCCGGTACAGTTCTGGGAAAACAACCGAGGTAAAGGGTTTCTTTTGTCTTTTGTACCTTGGTAAGGCGAAACACACAAACTCTTTTGTCTAGTTACCTCGTCAAGTTGGTAAGACAAACCCACACACACACACACACACACACACACACACACACACACAGTCTTGTTTTCCCTACATACCGAGGTACCCCATTGTCTGTCCTTTGTGTGGACTAACGGTTTCAACCTCGTTTTGCCGGTACAGTTCTGGGAAAACAACCGAGGTAAAGGGTTTCTTTTGTCTTTTGTACCTCGGTAAGGCGAAACACGCAAACTCTTTTGTCTAGAGGCAGGGCACAGGGGCCAGTCCAGTCCCCAAAAAATATTATTAAATATTGGCGTGAATTCTCGAAACGATAATTCTGATCTCGTAGTTAAGCAGTTGCGGAATATGCTTAGCGATATCAGGGTCAAGTTTAGATCAGCAAAAATTTATTTCGCTGAACTAAACTTTTCGCAAAAACTCCCTCAGGCTGAGAGGAGAACCCTGAGCATCATCAACAAAACCATTCGGAAAGTGAAGGACGTTAACGTGATACCAAAAATTGATGACGCGAGGTTTGATGTTGCTCAGGATTTAATCCATTGGACCACGAGAACCGCCAATATTATGTACGATCACTGGTTGAACCACCTAAATTTAAACTAAGTAAAGGCAAAGGTAACAGCCGCCTAACAGATGTGGGATTAGGAACTAATGTGGTTAACCTGTCTGGCACCAATGACCTAACAACCCAAGAGAAATCTCTTTTAGATCGCGGTTTAACTTTTGTACCTGCACCAAAGCCTAAAACTGATAACCAAACAAATTTACCATCGTACAACTGTAATTTTCTTAGGCAAATGAAATTAGCAGACCGCTTTAGAAACTCCAGCGGTCGGAAACTTCCTTTTACAGAATCATCTGGTTGGTCACCTCCAGATAGTGAAGTAGATCCCGAAATTATTGAGGCTAGCAAACGAATCATCCAAAAGGTGTTCAGCATGAACATACTCTCCGATAAAGACAATTTAACAGCTGGTGAACGGAGAGCCCTCACGAAACTTCGAAAAAATAAGAAATTAGTAATTAAACCAGCCGACAAAGGTGGGTCGGTAGTTGTTCTATCTCGGGATAATTATATAAAGGAAGCCATGAGACAACTCAGCAATACTAAACATTATAAGAAAATAGATTCACTTATTTGGCCTAGTAATATCGAAAAATTCAATAAGATCTTAAAATTTCTCCTCGACGAAGGTCACATTACCAAAAAACAATTGAAATATTTAACGGCTAAGCTCAGTGCTCAAACAAGACAATTTTATATCCTACCAAAGATCCACAAGGACCGTTCTTCATGGACGGATGACTTAACTCCACCCGGGAGGCCAATTGTATCAGATTGTAATTCGGAATCTTATGCGATCTCGGAATTAATTGATTATCATCTGAAACCTATAGCAAATAGACATCCGAGCTATCTAAAAAATACACAGGATTTCCTGTCAAAAGTTTCGAAATTGAAAATATCGAAAAATGCAATTCTGGCTACTTTGGATATCGACAGTATGTATACGAACATTGATATTGATAAAGGTGTTAAATCAGTTAAAAATGCATTTGAAAAATATCCGGATGCGAAACGCCCGGATGAACAAATTTTGGATCTTTTAGAGCTGAGCTTAAAAGGTAATGACTTTCAATTCAATGGAGAATATTTTCTACAAATAATGGGTTGTCCTATGGGCAAAAGATTCAGTCCTAATTTTGCAAGCATTTATGTAGCGGAATGGGAGGAAAATGCCTTAAGCAAATGTGCAAAGCATCCTCTCGTATATCTCAGGTATTTAGATGACATTTTTATTATTTGGGAACATTCAAAAGAAGATTTTGATGAATTTTTAGAAATTTTGAACAATCACGATCCAAATATTAAATTGAAAGCTACTATCAGTGAAACTTCTGTTGATTTTCTCGATGTGACCGTGTATAAAGGCAAGCAATTTCAGGCGTCCGGTCATTTAGATTATAAAGTGTATTTTAAACCAACTGATTCACATCAATTGTTGCACACAAAATCATTTCATCCTCAACATACATTTAAAGGTATCATCAAATCACAACTCATTCGTTTCCACCGCAATTCAAGTGATAAGGTAAATTTCAATGAGGCTTGTTCTACTCTATTTGGCGCCCTCAGATCGAGAGGGTACTCGCTGCGCCTCTTGCGTAGCCTGAAATCCCAAACCCTGAAAAAGCTCGAAAGTCCAGCTGAAACTACCGATTTCGAACCACTGAAGATTGAACACAACAGACCGTTGCAGAATGGTAGTGGCGCGGTATTTAATTGCAAAAAGCCTCGTTGTAGACTGCATACTTTTATGCCTGATCAGAAAGAGGAATTTTCCTCCGAACAAACGAAAAATCATTATCAGATCCGTAACCCCCTCGATTGTGATTCACCAAACATTATTTACCTTATCACTTGTAAGCGATGTCGGAAACAGTATGTTGGTCAAAGTCAAAATCCTTTTCGAGAGCGTGCTACTAGACACAAACAGGATATAAAACATAATGCTGATGCCCCAGTAGCACAACATTTTAACCTTCCTGGCCATTCTTTGGACGATTTCGAAATCCATCCTATTGAACAACCACCAATTAAAGACACATTAGAAGAAACGGATGAATTTAGAAAAAAACGTGAAGCTTTTTGGATCAATACGCTTCAAACCCTCTGGCCATTTGGTATGAACATATCAGAGGGCGAATGCGAAAGGAGGTCCATCATTCCTTTCACTTTAACGTACAACAGAATGAATATCGAAATAGCAAAAATGTTAAAAGATGAATTCAATTTTACCAATGCTAAATTAAATGAACCTTTGAATCTTCGACCTGTCATCGCCTATAAGAAAAACAAAAGCTTGCGTAACATCCTTGTAAGGACTAAATTAGAGCCCATCAATGAATAACACCAATTTCTGCCAGTCAGTTTAACCAGTTCCTAAGCTCATCACTTAGTTTAAATCAATTTTGTGTACTTTTTTGTCATGTTTGAAACCCATCAGGGTTCAGTAAATGAAAACAATTTTTCGGCGGCATATTAAAAGGAAAAAAAACGTTTCAGTATGAAATGTCTGTGCCAGTGCGATTTTTTAACCTCAAACACACACACACACACACACACACACACACACACACAGAGTCTTGTCTACCCTACATACCGAGGTACCCCATTGTTTGTCCTTTGTGTGGACTAACGGTTTCAACCTCGTTTTGCCGGTACAGTTCTGGGAAAACAACCGAGGTAAAGGGTTTCTTTTGTCTTTTGTACCTCGGTAAGGCGAAACACGCAAACTCTTTTGTCTAGTTACCTCGTCAAGTTGGTAAGGCAAACCCATACACACACACACACACACACACACAGAGTCTTGTTTTCCCTACATACCGAGGTACCCCATTGTCTGTCCTTTGTGTGGACTAACGGTTTCAACCTCGTTTTGCCGGTACAGTTCTGGGAAAACAACCGAGGTAAAGGGTTTCTTTTGTCTTTTGTACCTCGGTAAGGCGAAACACGCAAACTCTTTTGTCTAGTTACCTCGTCAAGTTGGTAAGACAAACGCACACACACACACACACACACACACACACACACACAGTCTTGTTTACCCTACATACCGAGGTACCCCATTGTTTGTCCTTTGTGTGGACTAACGGTTTCTACCTCGTTTTGCCGGTACAGTTCTGGGAAAACAACCGAGGTAAAGGGTTTCTTTTGTCTTTTGTACCTCGGTAAGGCAAAACACGCAAACTCTTTTGTCTAGTTACCTCGTCAAGTTGGTAAGACAAACCCACCCACCCACCCACCCACCCACCCACCCACCCACACACACACACACACACACACACACACACACACACACACACACACACACACACACACACACACACACACACACACACACACACACACACACACACACACACACACACACACTCACTCACACACACACACACACTTCAATCACTATATTCCACCCGATTTAAGTCGGGGGGCATAAAAACCCACTATAGGAACTGACATTAAAGATTGTGGGAATGACATGTGATCTTAAATGTTGGTATTGAAGTTTGATCTTGAACATGCACAGACAAGTATTATATGCTTCACACCATCTGACTGTCCTTAACATTTGAATGAAGTTCTAAAATAGTAGTTTGGTTTGTTTCTGCATTATGGCTGAGACATGTTTGAGCATGACCTTGAAATGTGACCTTGACCTTGGAATTATGGTTCCAGCTGTGGCATATAACACATCCTCCCATTTTTCTTTATAATTGTGGTTAAGTTTGATGACTGTAGCCCAAATGGTTTCTGAGTTATGCCCGGAACACAGTTGTGACCTAAATAATATTGAGATCAAGAATGACCCTGACTCTGAAGATGTTCTAGCAACTATTATATGTGACACACCTTCTTATTGTCCAGTACATATGTATGAAGTTTGATAATTGTAGTTTTACTTGTTTATGAGTTATGGCTGAGACACAAATATTGACCAATTTTATGAATGACCTTAAAATGTGACATGACCTTGAAAGTACAGACCTAAATATGGTGTGTGACACATCCTTCCAACATCTTTTATAGGTGTGTTAAGTCTGATCAATGTATCCCGAATAATTTTTTAGCTATTCCTGAGACAAGATTTGTGACCTTAATCCTATGGGGGTCAAGTATAACCTTGAAGATGCACAAGCAACTATTATATAGGACACACCTTCTAACTGGCCTCAACATTTGTATGAAGTTTGTAGTTTGATTCATTTCTGATTATGGCTGAAACACAAATATTGACTAATTCTGATAATTGAAGTTTGATTCATTTTGAGTTCTCAATGAGACGTAAATAGTGACCTACTTTAGGTGTGACCTTGTAATGTGACCTTAACCTTGAACTCACAGACCCAGCTATGGTATGTGACACATCCTCCTATTGTCCTCTATAACTGTGTGAAGTTTGATGACTGAAGTCCCCAATAGTTTTCGAGTTTTGCCTCAGACATGCATCACAAAATGCCACCCGACCTAAGTTGGACAGCATAAAAAAGATACAGCTGTAAAGTCTAAATGCTTTCAAATACTGTACCAGTTGAAGAAAATTGTACTATAGTACTGTTTTACTCTTCTGAAAACTCCATCAAGAGCTTCCCAAGAAATGATATCAAGTGTTGGAATTATCAACAAAGAAAAAATGGGAAAACATTTTTGTGTGTTCATCCCACAACTTATCTCAGCTTGTACTGCAGAAACTTCAACATCAAGGTACAAATAAATACATTACCTGTAAAGAACTGTCTCCATCCTGCAGTGTATCTGAAATAAACACAAAGTTTGTCTAAGTAACAAACACAGAATTGTTGTTCTACCCTCTTCTGTTGTAAGATTGAAGACCTGTAGTGTTGGAAATAACATTACAGGCCGCTGGCATTTTCCAACAGTGCAGTACATTATATAAACTTAAGTTAAGTCACTCCTAAACTATTTTTTGGAGGTAAATTTTAGCATTCCTGTAAATCAATACTCAGGACCAGAGTGAAAAGTGCTGATTGACAGTCACTTCCATCATTTACTCGAAATGAAAAAGGACAGAGGAAAGTTCATAATCTGCAATCGCGACAATGTATTATTCCCTTAATGTATGTAAGACATATTTAAAAGACGGTGTTTCGACTGACATTGTTCAAACCCTTGTCTCTGAAAGATCTGTTGTTTCATGATATCACATCGTACAGATTTGCTATCCCAATTCAGTAACTTGATTGTACTGATCTGCCTGAGAAAGACAGAAGCAGACCTGAAAGGCAGAAGAGTTAACTTACAAGTAAAACTTACAAAAATTGGAACACCAGATGTCACCATGGTTAGTCACCATGCCTGTCTTGTTTATAGTGCTTGAGCTGCTCAAAGACCCTGTTCCTCCCCATTAGGGAATTTTGAAGGTTATGATTTTCTGTAAGATTAGTCAATATGCAACAATTTGCATCAAGTGTTGTCATTGGGGGCTGGGGCATTTCTGAGTAATGTACATGTAAATATCAAGACCTCGGCTGAACAAATTTAACTGTTACTGTGTTAAATTTGTCCTTGGTTTGTATATGAATTGTGGGTGTTTTTAACACAATATGGCACCACTGGGTCAAGTGTTCGATTGAATAGGAGAAATTTAATTACCCAAACAGACCCGACATTCCTTCCAAATCACCCAAATCACTACATTTTGTATGGATTCTAAGGATCTGCGAATCACAATTTTTTTTTAATCGAATCTTGAATCAAATCTTGTCTCTGATATCAAAATCGAATCGAATCTCGAATATTTGCAGGACCCTAACAGATTTCCATTGCATCCTCCTTTTTCAATAATTTAATTTATTAGAGTTTAATGACACTTTTGACAGCCAGGGCCATCTCCTGTCAGAATCTTTTTGAATAAAAGGCACATTCCTCTGTATAAGAGTCAATCTAATTACCCAGAATCAAAGCAACCTGACAAGTTGTACTAGTTCAGATTCCTTGAGATTCCTCATTTTAATAGGAGGGTCATTCCATGTCATTTGAACTATAGGCATCTATCACACCATCTAAGAATTGGCTGATAATGTTTTGTTCTGGAAAATACACTCTGACATGATATACCCCAAAATTTTAGCTTCCTTCTCCCCAAACTTTTATGTTTAGAATTAATTTAGTACTTGAAGAAACTATCTTCAAGTAAGCATTTTTTCAGTCACGGACAATTTTGTGAACTTTAGAGCTTAGTAACTTGGCCACAAATACCACCAGAGATCTGAAATTTGGAATGCCGATTCAAACTTTCCTGTAGATTCCAAATCTGTAATTTGTTTTATACTGGAGGGAATGGCCAAATAGATATGAAGGCCCAAACATGGTTACAAAATTTGTCAGAACTATATTTATTTAGAGGTGTAAAAAGTCAGGAAAATAAAAGTGTACAGAGCTGATTTTTTACAGTTTTGCACACATTTATAGCAATTTTAGGAATAAAAAGCATATGGAATGAATAAAGCATTAATGCTGGTACAGTGTCTTACCTAAATTTAAAAAAAAATGATTTTCATGCACTTTGTGACAAGGGTCATTTCACCTGGTAGCGGATGTCCAATTTATTTGAAATTTTCAGGGAACATTTTATGAATATCAAAGGCATTGTGGACAAAATTTCAAGTATGTGTTCCTTCTAACATGAATTTTATGAGCTACAGATTTATTGTCACTTTTGTGGTACTTTCCGTGTTTAATTCTTTGCCACTAAACAGTCATTGTCAAAAATGTTATTTTATTCAAGCCTATAATGCATAGAACACATTGTTTACCATATTTACACAGATTCATTTTCAGTCACAGAAACAAAAGACAATCAGAAAATCACATTAACCAATGCGATTGATTACAACATTGACTAACATAGAATGCTAGAACATTTGAAAATGACACTATGTCATGCACATTTTCCTGTAAATGCCTCAAACTGTTCCTTGCTGTCCTTGAGACAGTCATCTGACAGTTTGTACTGTCATGCTGATCGCCATGCTTTATCAGGTACAGGAACTCTTGAAAGATGTGAACAAATGGTACCTGGTACCCAGCTTTTATGTGCCAATATTTGCTTACTTGCTAATGCACAATATGCATGCAACATATGCAGCACATTCAACAAAAACGGGATACTTTATGGTGTGAGGTAGGTCATGTCTGGTAGGGCTGCGGCGCTATGCTTCCCTAACGATACGATATGTATCACGATTCAATCTGCACGATACGATATGTATGTATCATGATACACATGATCTCTGCAAGTACTACTATCAAATACTTTGAAAAACATGTATTCATTTCCAGTAGCTTCCTTTTATTACACATTTTTGAATGCACTCTTTAAACAATATGTACCTTCTCAAAGTGATGACTATTAACATTCATTTATTTGAGATTTTGATTTTATGACCGGTTTTCCGGTGGTTTTTTCCACTCAGACAATATGTTCAAACAATTTAATCCCTTATACATGTATCTTGTTTGACAGAGCTCTGTGAGCTCTGTCAAACAAGATTAATGGATTAACCAAATAAATATTTAGCAAATTAGAGGGAATTCACCAACCGTTAGTCAATGGAATTGAATAATCCTGTGTTAATGGCATATTTAGCACTGTCAATGCTGGTATGCAAAAATCATGGTATCACTGCACCAGCTTTCAAAATCTACAAAATTGATTTGCCTGATTTTATTTATATTTATCTTATCGCGATACACAGTGAACAACGATACATATTGAATCGTGAGCAATGTATCGCGGTTCTGGCATATCACGATTAATCGTTACAGCCCTAGTGACTGGGTGTGTGTGTTTGTGGGGTGTTTTGCAGTGGTTGAAGAGTGAGAAGGTAGGAATTGGGTCCTAAAAATATAGTGGCCCATAGCCTTGATGGAATGGTCAGTTTTAACTTATTCAAATTGTCAGCTTGCTTATAAAACCTTGTTCACAGTTTTTTTTAAAATTGTGCACAAGCTTTTATAATCAGGCCGACGAAATGCTTGTAAATTATAAAAGCTGCGGTCACCAGCTGGAAAACATGCTTTAAATCATTTCTTGAATGTTGAACTTTCAAAAACATAATTTTAAACATTCAATATAAATGTTGATGGTATGAGGTGGGGTGAGGCAGTGTTGGGTGGGGTGGGGTGGGACGGGATGCAACCTGAGTGGAGTGAGTTACAAGTAAGGTTGGCATGACTACATACTGACTATAGCAAAGACAGTATGGTCACTTATGTGTGGTAACGTCTTTCACATTTTTGGCCTGTTTATGAAACCCTGTAGGCAATTTTGCAAAATTTTGGTACACATGCTTTTATGAGCTGGTCACTGAGAGGACCTCAGTTTGAATCCCACGTGCAGCAACTGTATTGTGTCCTTGGGCAAGACACTTCACCCCCATTGCAAACATGGGGGCATGGTGGCATTGTGTACTAAGGCATACTGCACATTAATGGTGCACTTGCCTTCAACCAATGCTAACCCTGCTAGTGTGGAGTTAGTATGTTGGGGAGCTGAGAGTTGCTCACCATTACTCAGTGGTTCTGACTGGCTTCCTCCACCCGTAAAACTGTTGCAGTCATGATTAGCCATCATGCAGAAATATGTGACCTTAAACACCGATAAATAAATAAATATAAGCTTATCCATCAAACGCCTGTAGATTCTAAATCTTCCAGTCGCCAGATGGCAAACATGTCTTAAAATGTTTCTTAATTATTGGACTTTCAGAAAAACATTGTCAGAAAAATTCCCTGAAGGGGTGTAGAGTGACCATATACTGGCTCATAGCCTATTATTTCTTGCTATAAAATATTCATATGTCTTTGAGCCCAAAAAGCATCTTTTTATCAGAGATGGAAATTTAAGAGGCAATTGCCCTCCTAGGTACATTGAGGTGGGCAATATTTTGCACCCTGGATTTTCTAGAATGCCAGTTTCAGCAGGAAGACAACTAAAGCCCTCTTGTAATCAGGTTCAGAAGAGCAATTGCCTCCATACTGACACATGTTGCTCTGCAGTCATTCAGTGGGATGTGATTTGTGATACTCTGCACTGTAAGCCTTCTATAGGTTCTTGAATGCCAACTGTTGGGAACTTAGGAGCTATTGACCCTTTATCTAATATGAGTAACACGGGCCTGGCATTTTCAGGAGAGCAGTTTATTCGCTCGCCTACTGTTTGCCTTAAAAAAATTAAGGAGGGCAAAACCTAGCCCACCTGGCCTTAGAAAATAATGACTACCATAATAGCCTATTCCTAAAACCCCTATCTTTTCAGATCTCTGTGCTATGTTAGTGGTCTCTGTAAGACGGCCACACTGTCCCTCCCACACCTCCAGGCCTTGCCAAGGCCCGGAGGTGTGGGAGGGACAGTGTAGCCATCTGACAGAGACTACCTTGTTAGCCGTGCCAAATAAAATGTACACTAAGCAGAATTCATTAATAGTAAATCTTCATGTTGCCACTTTTACCTTTTGTAAGCGTGAGGAGAGCTAATTGCTCCCCAAGCATCAATGCTGAACGTTTTCCATTTTATACTGCATGTCAAGATGACCAGAATAATAAATACAAATAGTAACATGGGTTAATTAAAATGCATGATCATGTCTGAAAACACAACTACCAACCGCCATACCTCACTCAGGTTTAGTTCATATAGACATATACAAAATATAAGTAAAGCAGCATATGGTAACCAGTTTATAACTGTCCAAATTGGGGCATTAGATTGATCTAATTTGAACACATCAGGACAAACACAAAACCAGAGTGAGAAAATTTAACTTTCTGGACTGCAAAACCTCAAATGAAAGTGTCAATGACACTGTAGCTCAACTTGTCAAGACAAAGACATGTACATGTATAGTATGTGACACAGCAATGACAAACATCTAGGTAATGACCTGATAACAAAGGTACATATAAAGTATTGTAATGGTCTGTACATAAATACTGACCGTTGCCTGTAACAAATGTATAGGTAAAGTATTGTAAAGGTGGGTGACAGTCAGATGCTAAACTAGAAAAAAATCTTTGAGTCCCAGAGTGGGTCTGACTGAACCCCAAAATATTTGTTCTCATAGCACAGTGATAACAAAGGCACCCCAAAACACACTCATTCCTGTCCAAGGTGAAAACAAAGGTACCCAAGAAGTTTCGTGAAGATCAGTTCACAAATATGAGCTGCGTAGAAGTTGTGACAAAAAACTGATTGGACCTAATTTTGGTACAAAATGGCCACTGGCAGCCATCTTGAATTTTGGACCGAACCCAGAAACACTCGTTCTCGTTCCAAGGTGATAACAAAGGTACCCAAGACGTTTCGTGAAGATCGGTTCATAAATACAGACTCTAGCCCGAGCCGTATTGACACGTGTACTTCTGTGTGTAAGTAGCACTGAAAAAATCAAAGTTCATCTAATTTGCATAATTTCAGCACGAGAAAAAAACCCGTATTATATATGATGTATCCCATGCTACTAAACAATCACACAAAAATTATTCAAATCAGCGCTTTCATATGGAAGTTCTGTGCAAAAATCTGATTGCACCAAATTTTGTACAAAATGGCTGACATCAGCCATCTTGAATTTCGGACCGGACCCAAAAACACTCATTCTCGTCCCACGGTGATAACAAAGGTACCCAAGGAGTTTCGTAAAGATCGGTTCATAAATACGGCCTCTAGCCCGAGCCGTATTGGCATTTGCACTTACAGTGCTGAAAGTAACACCAAAAAACATCAAAGTTAGTCTAATTTGCATAATTTACGCACAAGAAAAAAAACCCGTATTATATGTGATGTATCCCATGGTACTAAACATTCATACAAAAAATTATTCAAATCAGAGCTTTCATATGGAAGTTCTGTACAAAAAACAGATTTCTGCATCGTCGGTACAAAATGGCGGCTGGCAGCCATCTTAAATTTCGGACCGCACCCAAAAACACTCGTTCTCGTCCCAAGGTCATAACAAAGGCACCCAAGAAGTTTCGTAAAGATCGATTCATAAATACGGCCTCTAGCCCGAGCCATAGCAGCTTGGCACTTACAGCTCTGAAAGTAACACTAAATAAATCAAAATCAGTCTAATTTGCATAATTTACGCACGAGAAAAAACCCGTATTATATGTGATGTATCCCATGGTACTAAACATTTATACAAAACTTTATTCAAATCAGAACTTTCATACAGAAGTTCTGTACAAAAAACTGATTTTTGCATCATCGGTACAAAATGGCCGCTGGCAGCCATCTTGAATTTCGGACCACACCTAAAAACACTCGTTCCCGTCCCAGGGTCATAACAAAGGTACACAAGAAGTTTCGTAAAGATCGGTTCATAAATACGACCTCTAGCCCGAGCCATAGCCAATTGTTGACAGACGGACAAACGGACAGACGGACGACGGGCCATGACAATAGCTCAAATTTGACTTCGTCAAAGTTGAGCTAAAAATCCTTGCATTTTATATACAAGTTTCTAGAATTTTAGGGGTCTTGAAACACACATTTGAATGCTATGAAATGCTGATTTTACCACAGACCAAATTGGATTTCCTGCATCTTCCCAGAAAATGTCTAAGCAGTCGATTCCAGTCTCACAGTCTCAGATATCAGTAAATCAACAAGCTACAGAGATACTGAAATTTGGCACCGAATCTGAACATTTGCAGGTGAGCTAAACAAAAACATGAATCTGGCCCCCCTAGAGATGTTCTATACCAAATATGAAAGCATTCTGATTGGAGGATCTGAAGAAGAAGATTTTTATAAAATTCCCTCACACTGCACTAAATTGGACTTTGGGCTCCAATAGAGAGCCCAAATATTGACCCAGGGACTCTATTTGAACAAACTTGAATCTGACCACACCACACTAGAGATGTTGTATACCAAGTATCAAAAGATTCTAATTCATGGTTCTGGAGAAGATCTTTTTTTAATTTTGGAAAACAATTTATGAGTGCTATCAGAGTAATGCCCCTTGTGGTGACCTCTGTGGGCATGGCAACTTTATCTGAACAAACTTGAATTGACATATGATAAGAAACATGCATATTAAATTTGGTTCAATTTGGCCCAGTGGTTTAGGAGAAGTCATTGATGTAAAGTTCATGCAGGCCAGACAACAAACAGAAAGTGATCACTTAAGCTCCCCCGACTTTCAGTCAGGTGAGCTAAAAAAAAATTCAAGAAAATACATAGCTGGTTAAGAGTTACATGCCTGTATTGGATGCTGTAAGGGCAAATAGGTCTATAAACAAGGGGTTTACTAGAACTGTCAGGGTATTCTCTTGAAATTTTTGACATAATTATTCCAAGATTTTTTATTCAATGAACAGGTGTTTACTCTACTCAAATTTACTCAAGGAATAGGAAATTGTTT
Source organism: Pictodentalium vernedei (assembly GCA_031216915.1). Classification (NCBI taxonomy): domain Eukaryota; kingdom Metazoa; phylum Mollusca; class Scaphopoda; order Dentaliida; family Dentaliidae; genus Pictodentalium; species Pictodentalium vernedei. The sequence goes on from CM062291.1 coordinate 183,667,676, forward strand.
TCTGTTTGGAAGTTGTAGTGGGCTCCATTGTATCTACCTACCCCCCCCCCCCCCCCCCCCCCCCTTGCCCTCCAAAAATATTAATTTCCCTGCCTACCTACAAGGGGCATTTTTTTGGTACAAAACTGGAAAACAAACAGGTTTTTTTTTGTTTTGTTTTGTTTTGTTTTTTTTTGGGGGGGGAGGGGGGGGGGGGGGGGCGGTGCTGAACCAATGATTGTTAACCACTGTGCACAAAAGGTTTCTGCAAGGGTTATTGTTTTTATGGGTTGTCTTCTACTGAGGAACAGTATGGGGATTTATACCATTTGTGGTATATTGCTCGGTTTTCAAGTGGATAGATGAAGTACTAACCACTAAACCAGACACAATCTGCATTGGCTCAAGTTCACCCAAGTCTGTGAAATATAGTTATTTTCTGATGCCTATCAGGGCGACATAATATTAATAATTCTTTGGCCTTCTACTGATTTGTTGTGGTCATCTAACGAGGAGGCCTACATTAACCCAGTCTCCCATCGGGCTATTCCTCCCTACTCTCCCTCCTAATCTCCCAGCATTCAGTCAAAATTGTTTCATAATTCCCCCCATTAGTGCTTTCTCGATCTCCCTAACTATAAAATTGACCCCTTCCCTCATGTCATCCCCCATCCACTTATCCTTCATGTTTTCATCGCATGTTTCCCATCAGTTTTCTATTAAAGTAGACTTGTTTTACTCGGCAAATATGTGGGCCATTCTAAAATTAAATGTTCCAGGATCTCTATTACTCCTAAATTGCACACTTGGCCCACTCTTTCCTCGCCTTTCTCGATTCTCCACCTCAACTCCAAAGACCTTGATCTCACTCTGAACAACAAAGACCCCCAGAAGATCCATCCAGGTACTCCTCAAAAGCTGGAGCCTCGTTTTTGTACAACCTGTCTAAAGAGCTCTTGGTCCTAATTCCAGCTTGTCAGTTTCTTTTGCAATCATTCACAGGCATCAGCACCCTTCCCCTGATAAGGCTACTCCCCTGCTTCAGTCCCCCTTCTAGATCTTCAATCTCTATAGAGTAATTCTCCATTAGCTCCCTCGCTTACCCTAACTACCCGGTCACAATGTTACGAGTTCCATACATGTTTAAGCGTTGTTTTACACCATCTGCTGTTTGGGAAGTTTACCAGATAATTCAGGTAGCACAATTTTCCCATATCTATTCTATCTTTAACCAGCATTCACTAGAGTACCCCTCCGACCACTTCCAGCATGGTTGCGTTACCTTGATCAGGTTATCCACCGACATGCATTATTTTGTAGAATCTCCAAGTTCCTTATTTCTGAGGGTTCACGTCTGTTCTATGTTATACTTGGTAATCCTACCCTCTCCCAATTGTTTGTCCAATGAACACCTTGCTAAAGCTATTTCTTCCAAATAGTTTTAACTGATTGAGTATCCTTTTCCTCTTTGTCTTAAGTTTATTTGTATGGTTTCTGTATGTGCCTCTACTTGTAACACATAAATTCACACGCAAGTATTCATATTTTTATACTGTACCAATGACCCAGACTTAGCTGGTGCTAACTCTTAAATATCTAGGGCCAAACACAAATTTTGCCCCCCAATCCCCAAAATTTGCATCAAAAAACGAAAATTACATGTCCTATATGGTCCTCCGTACTTTTACTCCACTGCGCATGCGCAGTGTCAAGGAGGTCTCGAAATTGGCGCAATTATCATTCTTTGTTTGGCCCTCACATCAGATACATCTCACTGATATTTGTGCTTGTAAATCTCAGTTTAAATGATGCCAGACACATAATTATGAGAGAAATGGTGGATCTAAGGAGGAAATAGAAGGACGAGAGGAAGAAACAGTGGCAGGAAATGTTCAGGGCTGTAACTTATAATTTTTTTACGAAATTATTTCATGTTCCCTAATTTCGGGGCATGGGCCTGTTGTTGTCATTCTTGCTATGAAATATCACTGTTTGATCAGTGTTTCCTCTCTCCCTTTCCTTTATTCCCCCCTAGCTATTCTCCCATGCTTTTGGCATATTTTTTGTAATGTTGATTACTAAAATTTCTTGGGAGTTTTGGCTTGGTAACAGAATAAATATTCTGTTTTTCCCCATGGTTACGTCCTCACCCTTGGGTGTTTAGGCGTTTTGGTCTGCATCTACCATCTGATGTTCTACAGTTTCTTATCTGGAAGCCTCTGTTTTGCATCAGATAGTGTTTAAATTGGTAACTGATTTCGGGCCATGTTTACCAGTGCCTGAGGTCATGTTTCCGGTTTGTCTACACTTGTTGTTTATGTTGACAACGGTTACTTCTGATAGTGATTGCTTGTCTTCTGCTTAGTTCAGTTCATAGTAAGATACATTAATATTGTCCGTAAGTGTTACATTAATTTTTTGAAATGATTTAAAAAATTTTGTCCACACTTAGGCTTTTTGGGGATTCCTTTGGGCTCATTGTTCCCATTGCTAACTTGGGCTCTTCTGAAATTTTTTTTTTAAATTTTTTCTTTTTGAATTATTTTTTCGAAATGTTATAATGGATTATTTTATTATGTATCTTTGTTTTCAAGGGTTGGTGCGAGTACTATGACTGTTTGTTATTTTTCACAATGAAAGAATATTGTTCAAATTGTAATGCGAGGAAATCTTCCTCTGATTCTCATGATCAGTGTATTAATTGTAGTCAGTGTACTCGCACTAACTCTTGCTCAGTGTGTGTCAATTGGGATGACAAACGTTGGAAACGTGTGTCACGGTATGTTGTTAGCGGGGAGAGGTCCATGCCGGTCCTCTCTCCGCAGGGTCACTCTAGTTTTTCATTCTCTTTTTCAGAGGAACAAGAACAGGGTGATGTTTCCGTGATGTCTTCGAAAAGTGTGCTTCCGTCGTCACAGTCAAATGAAGAGCTAGCGGCAAAAGTGCTCATGCAGATACGTCAATTGCCTAAGAGGTCCCAAGTAGGATCGACGGCTTTGGCGTCCGCTAGCTTGCCCGGTGTAGCGACCATTCATCGAATGGCTCGGCAGCCGGGTTCGTCCATTGCGGTCAAGGAAGGAGATTTGGGTGATGCGAGCACTATAAATATACAACGTGCACACCCAGTGACAACGTATCCGAGGATGGTACGGAGGAAGCCTATTAGTCCGGTTTCCTAGCTCGTCCAGGTCCTTCCGGGCTGCGAACGAGAGAGGTCCCTGTCTCGTACAACAACATCTGGGCCCAGATGTTGTGGTACAAAACGTTCCTCAGTCGGAGCATACGTCCACCAATCGGGACGCTCTGTTATATAGACAGTCCAGAGACTGCTCTATTGGCTTCCTCATCCTCACGGCAGCACACACGACCGCACCTTGACTATGTGACCAGTGATATCCAGCCAGCCTCGCCGACCAGGGACTCCACGGCGACCAGCTCACGCCATCTGGTAGCCAGGGATACGAGGCCTTCATACTCCGGACGTTAGCATAAAAGAAGTATGCAGGAGTCAACGTCCAAGGAGCTTCCAGCGGCTAAATCCCATAAGACCGCTGCTCCATAGGCCTCCGTTACGAACGTGCTATCGCAGATAGCACAAATTATCGCAGTATCCCAGCAACCGACAGAAACTCTGTCGGATCAGGAATTATCTGAGGAAGCTGGGTCGGTACGTTCCGCTGCAGGATCAGGCACGGACGACCAAGAATTACAAGTGGTCCAACAGGATGGCGAAAGGGATACGGAGGAGCTCGAATTTTCCCTTTCGGAACAACATAAAATTGCCGAAGAGTTCATCCGGCATTATCTTCATGACGTTGTTCCTCCGGACCAAAATGCTCCGTTGCCGGATAAGAGACTGATAGCGCCACTGGACATAGAATTCTTTAATCGGTTTAGGGACATTGTCCCTGAGTTTCTGACACAGTCCAGTAATGTCACACGGACATTTGAACTATTGAATGACGCTATATATAAACTTGCTACCAAAACGGGCAGGTCCGGTTTCTTATCGGCAAATGCTCTACATCTGCCTTTCATCAATTCAAGGAATAAATTCAAAACGGCAGGACAGGGCATTCCGAGAGTTCCTCTGCATCTAGACGACCAGAGCGAAGACCTAGAATTGTCTATACCGTCATCTATGTCAATTCCCACCACGACGTTGGAAACGACAATATCGTCTAACAGGACTAGCTTAGACGCATTATCGTATGCAGATCACCTTACCAGAGCGTTATCATTACGTCTCGAAGGAAAAGAATTCCAGGATGTACAAACCTCCTTAAGAGTTCTTTCGAGGGCCATAGCATTCTCCACGTATAGCTCCACCCTTTCAGTGGCAAATCTGGAGTTGGTTAGACGTGACGCGGCCCTGGCTACATCCACGCGCGTGGATAGTAAGGTGAAAAACTCTCTCAGAGTCGCTCCGGTCTCCGGAGAGCTTCTCTGCGACGGCAAGCTTTCCTCAATCTATGATCAGATTACTAAGAAAGCTTCAAACTCTCTGCTATTCAAATCCGCTTCTAAAAAGTCGGATTCAGCGGAGACGAGTAAGACAGGCACTTCTGGGGCAAATACGTCCAAAGGAAGTTCCTATAGAGGTTCCTATACGTCCTCTAGGTCTTACTCCAGAGGCCGTCAAGGAAGCGACTCAGGTAGGGGCTGTTATACTGGCCGAAACAACCGGTCAGATGCCCCTAGGGCGGCGGGGCGATGTGCGGGCCATGGAGGACATGGCTTCTCCTTCCGCAAGCCTCACAGGTCCAGGAGGTGATGGTATAAACCTCTATCGTTTTCCAGTGGGCGGAAGACTGTCGAGTTTCTCAACCAATTAGGTGTCGATTACGGACGACCCTTGGGTTCGAGGGGTGATTTCGGAAGGGCTAAAACTGTCCTTCAAAGGAAAACCTCCGTTAACTCGAAGTGAAAGATGGACTCAGCTTCCGTCAAATCCGCAGAAGAGAGGCCCGCTTCTATCAGAAGTCCAGTCTCTTCTGGAGAAGAATGTGATAGAGGTCGTAGAAAACCAGGAATCTCCAGGTTTCTACAGCCATCTTTTTCTGGTTCCGAAACCAGACGGCTCGTTCCATCCAGTCATAGATCTGAGCTGGATAAACAAGCTGATCGTGGCTCCAAAATTCTATATGGAGACCATCTGATCGGTCAGAGCGAGCATTCGGGTGAACGACTATGCTACGAGCATAGATCTCAAGGATGCGTACTTTCACGTCTTGGTACATCCGGCGTTCAGAAAGTATCTTCGCTTCGCCGTCCTAGGAGCTGTGTATCAGTTCCGAGCAATGTGCTTCGGTCTGAATCTAGAACCCTGAGCTTTCACTCGAATAATGAACTCGGTAATGACTCATTTCCGAGCTCAATCGTCTGCGGTAACGACGGCCTACCTGGACGACATTCTTCAGAGGTACGGCAATGAGTTAACGCTTCAGAACGATGTGCAGAATCTGCTTCTTTTGCTCCGACATCTCGGTTTCATAGTAAACGAGGAGAAGTCGGATCTGGTGCCGTCCAAGTCATTCACCCACCTGGGAATGAGCTTCGAGACACACAACAATCTCGTTCGTCTGCCGTTAACCAGAGCAAAATTAATCAATTGTTACGCTCGCTATTGTCTTCACTCAGACAAAGTTAGAGAGAGAATTCATGAGACTGATAGGTTTATGCGGAGCTGCCGCGGATCTTATTCCGATGGGGCGGCTACGCACTCGTCCTCTCCAAATCTTTCTGACTCAGAATTGGAGGGTGAAGATTCATTCGCTCGATACTGACATCCTCTTGTCAAATCAGGTGAAACAAGAGATTCAGACTTGGGCGGATATTCAGTGGTTAACTCAGGGAGTTCCACTGCAACTGCCGGATCCGAGTTTTACGATTATGACGGATGCCAGTCAAACAGGTTGGGGCGCAACATTGAGCCCAACGGATTCGAAGTGCCAGGGTCTTTGGTTTCCGCAGTTCCTAAACAAGCACTTAAACATCAAAGAAATGATCTCAATTTGGCTTGCGCTACGTCATTGGATGAACGTTATTCAGAATGCACACGTGCAAATTCTGTCCGACAATACGACGGTAGTAGCGTATATTCGGAACCAGGGAGGCACTCATTCCATTCCGTTATTCAACTTAATGGAAAGAATCCTTCTGTTTGTACTAGAACATCAAGTTCTCCTATCGGTCCGTCATATTCCGGGTCTTCTGAACATATTAGCAGACTCCCTTTCACGGAGGGGTTGCTTGTTGCCGTCAGAATGGACGCTCAACAAACGAGTATTCAATCAGATTTGCTATCAATGGGAGCGGCCAATGATAGACTTATTTGCGACGCATCTCAACAATCAGTTGCAGACGTATGTGTCACCATGTCTGGATCCTCGAGCGTTTGCAGTAGACGCTCTATCGATCTTGTGGGACGGAATAATAGGATATGCGTATCCTCCAGCGCCGTTGATTCAGCAGATATTGGTCAAGATAAAACAATCTCAATGCAAAATTCTGTTGGTAGCATCTCTGTCTCCACAGAGACCGTGGATAAATCTACTCAGGTGTCTGTTGTGGGACATGCCGCGGAAGCTTCCCCCACAGGAGGATCTTCTTTCGCAGGGGAAATCGCACAGGCTGCATCACAACCTGCAAGGTCGCAACCTTCACGTATTTCCGTTGTGCGGTCCTTCTTGCACGGCAAGCATTTTACAGAACGAGCAGTGGACGCAATTTCTAACTGTAGGAGGACCTCCTCTTCGCTAAACTATGCTGCTAAGTGGAAGGTCTTTTGTCGGTGGTGTAGGGATCATTCTGTAGATTTTTATGATCCCTCCATTCCAGACATTGCAAATTTTGTGTCTTTCTTTTTTGATGCAAATAAGAAAGATACATGTAAAGCCTATTTCTCCTTTTCTCCTCGAGGGGATAATTCTGTTATATGTAGTTGAGCCTATTGGATTTTCCTTTATGTCCTAGGCCCTCCAGCCTTTTTTCTATTGAGCTAAGTCCGGGTCATTGGTACAGCATAAAAATGTAAAAAAATTTATAGTAATTTATATATTTTTTATACTTACCAATGACCCATATCTCCCTGCTGAGTACATAACGCTTACCAGGCACTGGTTGTAAGAATGATAATTGCGCCAATTTCGAGACCTCCTTGACACTGCGCATGCGCAGTGGAGTAAAAGTATGGAGGACCATATAGGACATGTAATTTTCGGTTTTTGATGCAAATTTTGGGGATTGGGGGGCAAAATTTGTGTTTGGCCCTAGATATTTAAGAGTTAGCACCAGCTAAGTCTGCGTCATTGGTAAGTATAAAAAATATATAAATTACTATAAATTTTTTAACATTCTCCCATTTCCCCCACTGTTATATCCTTGCTTTTCTCTTCATCAAAACAGAATTTACCCATCCTCCACCCTCACGATGCATCCACCCTATGGCCCACCACTGTTACCTTGCTTTTGTGTTTGTTCAGTTCAAGTCACCATTTACCCCTTTTATGTACAATACAAACAGAGTCAGTGACAAGATGCACCCCTGCTTATGGTCTATCTCCATTTGGACCCTTTCTGTTGTTATGTTTCTGACATTGAGTACACTCTGCACATCTTCGATTCTTTGTAGAGCGCTCTCATGATTCTGACTAAACTTCTTCTGAATCCATGGCCTCCAAGTTTCTGTCACATTCCCTCCCTCTAGACTCTGTGGTATATTTTTTTCACATCAAGGAAGGCCATAAACATCTTTCTCTTATTGACTTTTGTTAATTCTAACAGTTGGGAGAAAGTAAACAAGTGCATAGTCAGTGACTTGTCTCCCTTTCCAGAACCCATTTTGGATTTTCCCAGGAATTCTCTTTCCTCAACAACTTCCAAAAGCCTTTCACAGAGAAACTTACAGAATACCTTCCCAATATTGCAGCCAACAGTTACCAATAGTTTTGTACAAGTAATAGTGAATTTGGTACCTTACACAAGGATTACTACAGCTAAAACTAGAAGTCCTGTCATGAATAGTGCGCTTTTCTAGGCTTAATTGCGCGTTGGAATTGCGCGCAATTGCCATATCGAATGGCATCCACAGCATGGCAGGTTCTCCTGGTTACTCACAGCAAACACAGGCAATGTTTCTGCCAATGGACCTCCAAGTTACCCGGAGGTCCATTGGCTGAAACATTGCTTGTGCACAGGCCATATGTACATAATTTGATAGCTTTACTTGGGTCATAACGCGTACATTAACACGCATATCAACGTGCTATTTGTGCGCATTTCATGACAGGACTTCTAGTTTTAACTGTATGCAGGAGTATGGTGTGCCAGTACCTTAACAAAGAGGAATATTATTTATATGATTATATATTATATATATTATATATTTTTGAGGTACTTGTATATGAGGCACACCATTAAGTGCTACACTTGTGGGCTTTAATTCATTCATTCGTGCAAGCTAAGACATGCATTTTTTTAAAGATCTTCCAGTCACGATATCTAGGGTCAAAAAATAGTTTATGTCTGCAAATCAAATTCAACATGTCAATTTTACATCCTAAATACCAAGTTAACTGTATAAAATTCACATGTATATGACATTTGTGTACAATTATTATAAATAAATCTGATTCAAATGTTGTGTGTCACCATAAATGATAACAAGTAAAGAAACTGTTGAAACCTATTAAAATAGGATATCTTTGTTCTCACTCAATTACAAATAGACAAAAATGTCTGAATATAACTGGTGCTCATCCAAACTTTCACTGACTGCGTTTCAAGAAATTATACCGTCATTGTCAGTTTATGACAAATTTTGTCAGGAACAAGTGAACTGGCACCAGGAGCATGACAGCCTGAGCAGTGGTTAGAGCATTGAAGTTCAAAACAAAAGATCCACAGTTTGATCCTAACCAGCCATAACTGTGTGATGTCCTTAAGGTACTTCATGATGATTGTACACGTGGAGCAGGGGGGCACTGTGCACTAAGATGTATTGTAGGTTGATGGTGCACTTTCCTCCAACCAATGCCAACTATGCTTGTGCGGAGTTAGTATGCTTGAGGAGTCTGATAGTTGCTTACCACTGCTCAGTAGTTCTCACTGGGTTCTCAGTCTTCCACCACCCTTAAAACTGTCGGACATGAGGTGCAAAAAAAACAAACAACTAGTGCCTGCCATGATGCACAATGTGCCTGTCAGTGACCCGACCTGTTGTTTATTTGAAGGCTAAAGACCTGGTTACATTGGTTTGGTTCCTAGACAACCCGTACCCTGGATGATTCGTACCCTAATATGAAGGTACGAATTGTCTCTCGTAAAAGTACGAATTGTCCCGCATAAAGGTACGAGTTGTCCAATGTAAACGTACAAATTGTCTAGAGCAAAGGTATGAAAGGTCTCATGAATTATCATAAAAAAGTAAAACGTGCTTTAGAGAGCTGAAGTCCAATATCTCAGAAAGTGCATTTTGAGTATTGAACCTCCAGTGGTCAAATGAGTTCGACAGAATCAAAGAGATAAAAAAGAAATATACAAAAAGGATGACCAATAAAAAAGACGTATGTTCCATTGTTTGTTTTACTGAAAGCAGTACCCAACAGAAGGAGTGTTTACACACTGTTATCACTTGTATTGATCAATTATCAAATTGAACTCACTTTGAAAAACTGCCTGTAAAACTCCCAACTGATGTAGTAAACCATTATAACACAAGCAGTCGGCAAATATCCTTAAAAAGAGAAAGTATTTTTTTCAACTGTATATATACTGGAGAATTGATATGCTTTGTTATTCTCAAAATGGAAAACCAGTTTAAACCACCCATGTGTTTTGTGCAGTGATAATGTCCACCCCAGGCAAGAGGCATTACAATGTGATGTTAGTCAGAACTGGCAACATAGAAAACGTAACACGGGAATCACATGTGATCTTTATCATAGAGTTGTACAAGAAGTAGAATTGGGTGAATGGTCATGCAGTTCATGTCAAAATTCTGCACCTGATAATTCTCCCGATAATACTCTGTCAAATGTTGCATACTCAGATAGTCTCACAGAAAATCAAGATTCCATAAATGATGTCATTTCAAGGCAGGTTTAGCAAAGCCACCATTCTGTATTCTACTATTATTGTTATTTCGTGAAGCCAAGACTAGTTGTGTAATGTAAATTGTTAAGGGAGAAAAAGCTAGAGACATCAGAGAAAGTCTTATCAGAAGTTCACACCAAACTTTCCAAGCACTGGGACGAATACACTGTGGGAACAAGGTCAATGTCCAGTTGACTCAGAGCCTGTGGCAAGCTGTACAGTCCCATTGTTTGTGGTGCTGAATCTGATTAAAGTATGATGTGATATTCATTTTTGCGTTTCGTTTTGTTTCATTTGTTTGAAACGAGAGTGCTTATGTGTTATATCTTTGTTTTGTTGGTAATATATTTCTTGAAAAAATAAATGTCAAATGTGATTTTCATAAATAGTATTCCTTTTTTTCACATGTAGTTTCCAATCCCAGGTATGAATCCTTTACGAGTCAGAGTACAAGTTGTCCAGAGGCAGGGTGTGAGTTGTACAAAGGTGAGGTACGAGTTGTCTAGAGCGTGTACGAGTTGTCCAGAGTGGGGTACGAGTTGTCCAAGGAAAGGTACAAATTGTCCTGGGTACGAATCGTCCAGAGTACGAGTTGTCCTGATACCCATTGGTTCAAATTCAATGGTTAATTTGTATATGCTTTGTCATTGTCAGTGTTGTCACTACCCACCAAATTGTACAAGTGAGGCTTAAATATCCTGCTCAGGGACACAACACATCTGACACATATCGTACCCAAACCAACCAAAAACATCAGATGCACCAACATTGGGACGGTGGCGAGGGGAGGGGGGGGGGGGTAGAATTTTCTTGAGGCTGTGCTTCATATTTTTCAAATTATTTTGACAGATAGGGTGACCTAAAATCCTTTTCACTTGTACACAATTAAGACCTTCATTTTTAATGTATCATCATCAATCGTGAGAAAGCAAATATACAAGTTTAATACAGTAGGCAAAAATCTTAATTCTAGTTCAAGTTCGATCAATCGAAGGTGACTGTTTTTTATATAATTCTTCAAAATATGAAAAAGTTGGGAACCTTCGTCTGTGTCAATTCTCAGACGACCGCCAGTATCACCAGTGTTCTCGTCTTCACTGTAATAATCGCTTCCATTATCATCCTCATCACTTTGTAATGCTAACTGGATTCTAACAATATCTTCTTGCAATTGCTCGCGTTCAGTCTGAGCTGAACTTGTAGATGGTTCGTCCATATCGATGGTGGAAAACAATTTTAATGGTAAACTTTTGCATTCAAACCGCAATGTTTCCGAGAAAATGGAACAACACGTGGGTGCTAGTTAAACCTTCCAAACAAATGCGTCCTCACCAAAACGTCCCCAAGTTGTGGAAAAAAAATATCCGACCTGATAACAAAGTTAGCACCTATATTGCGTTTATCTCGCTCTCTGTGACTGCGTCTGAAAATATCGAAATTACAATCCCGTATAGTAGTTGCATGTTTAGTGAATTTTTTTTACGGACAAAAATGGGGGGGGGGGGGGGGGCTAGAGCCCCTGCATTACTCGCCCTCGCTCATGTAAGCATTGGCCTGTTATTTTTGTGTTTCTATCTGTACTCTCCCTTGTAAATAATATCAGAAACGAGTTGTCCCGTTTTGGGTACGAGTTGTCCCGTTTTGGGTACGAGTTGTCCAATCGTGGGTACGGGTTGTCCAGACAAAAATGGGTACGAGTCGTCCAATTTTGGGTATGACTTGATTAGTAGGCCTACGAGTTGCCGTGGGCGATTTTCCTGATACCGTGGGGCAAAGTCAAAAATTTTAGGATAAAAGTAGCAAAACAAAGGATACGCAGATATTATGAGACGATGTTATCCCCCCCCCCCTTAAGTGTAAACTTGGTTAAGGTAATATTAGTTTTACTTGGTCTAAAAAGAGAAAAAAAGACGGATTCTTTCTGTCTGGCTTTGATACGCTGAAGAGAGATTGTAGATCTATAAGGCGGAGGGGGGGGGGGGAGATATATCATTACCACCGATCGGCGTGATAGGACTTGCAATAGATGAATAGATGATAAATTATCATTGCGGTTAAAAAATGCATCAAGGGTGGGAGGGAGCGCAATTTTATTTCCTTGGTAGGCCTAGGGGACTAACATGTCCGGTCATAAGCTGTAGTTCAAATTGGAAGTCGCTGTATCAAACCATGAAATATTCCTACCCCACCGGCTGCTGGTAATGATATACGCTCCTTCCCCTGAGATTTTATCTTAAGTAGGATATAGCTCGCACGCTTTAAGACATTTTTGGATGACCTCGGTGGGCCCCCGAAGTGACGGCGTGTTACGTGGCCCAGTTACGTCATTGTGGGGAGGGGGCGTTGTTGTTGCCCGTGTGGGCGGCCATATTGTGCTATCATCACCAAACTGAATACGTGATGTCAGTGTGCATGCACAGTGCGGGTTACGAGGGTGATGGACGTTCCGTCGTCTCTCTCGTATAGTGGAGGCCGCCATCCTGGCTTCTATGGTGGCACGTGCTTGCTATGTGAAGTATATTTAATTACCACAAACAAACCGACAGCGTCCCCAAAACTTCCGGAATCCTCATTTTTACCAATCTAGACTACCATCTCTGGTGGAACGTGGTTGCTATGAGCTGGGAAGGCTACTAATAGGACGTGATGCATTCGGGGGGGGGGGGGGGGGTCGATTAGACCGGATCCGATTCTTTCAGAAATCTTGGTTTCCGCTTATCCCAGCATGTATCTTGGCTACTCGAATACTAGCGTTTGATCTAGTCCTAGAATGCTCTTGCTGTATCTGGTTCTGACCTATAACCATGACCAATCAAATCAGTTGAATTACCCTATTCACCTAAACCACGCCCACTATCAGGTGCGGATCCACGAATTTGGAATCGGGGGGGGGGGGGGAGGCAATTGACCATATAATGCGAAGCGTCATCCAAGCCGCGAGGCGGCGAGTAGGGGCGTGCGCGAGAGGGGGATCCCCCTGGATCAGCCCTTGAGTCTGTCGCTACATATTGTATCTAGACCTATATGCGTCTCAGTTCATTTGCCATCATATGAGGCTGTGAGAAAATCTCTCAATACGTTCTAACTGCAAGTCAGTAGTAGGAGATGTGGTAAACGGGCTTATTGGGGAAGACCCCACAGGGGACCCCGGAAGTGACGTTATGTCACGTGACCTGGTGGCGCCATGTTTGGTTGTCATGGTAACCCGCGTGAGCGGCCATCTTGTGACGTCATCTCCATAGTGATACGTGGTGTCAGTGCGCAGCGGAGCGCGTGTTGTTAGGGTGACACGTGTTTCCGTCGGCCATTTTGTATACTGGAGGCCGCCATCTTGGTTTCTATGGTAGCACGTGGTTGCTATGTGACATAAAACCTTCTAACAAGACAGGGGTATATTCGAAGGGTATGTTCCTTTGTAGAAGAGTAATTCCCGATTTTTAGAATTACCACAAACAACCTTACAATCCCTCCAAATCACCGAAATTGACTTTATTTCCCCATTTTATCGGTGTAGCACGTAGTGCTATAGTACCAAGGGGTACCGGGGGTGTGTTCCTTTGTAGAAGAGTAATTTTCCCCAGAATCCTCGTTTAATTACCACAAACAACCCGACAAGTTTTACTATTTCGAATTCTTTCAGAATTCTCTGCTTCTATCTATCTATGCAATAGGTTTCGTCCATCTGGCCATGTTCCTTTGTTCTAGAGAATACTCCCGTAGCGTAGAATAGCCTATTAGTTGGAACAGCTTACCTTATTATTACTATATTTAGCTATTCTGGTCTATTCTTGTTAGTTCTGACCCTATTCCAAGTACTCTTGTTGTTTCATATATCTATATCATTCATATAAATTATAACTAACAAATCAGATTGCTTGATTTCCCATAAACTGTACTTAATCGTACAGAGTTATCTCCCCTTATTACAACGAAGTTGTATCCGAGTCTCATTACCTCTATATCCAATGGCAATATCCCCGGGCACCCCAATTTCGGCACCCCTTTTTTTGAAAAACATATGACCTTCGGCACCCCTTTTTTGTCATATGTGCTTATGTGAAAAGGCACAATGTGTTACAATGTGCCCTAGCACATAGCCACATGCTTTATGTGCCAATATGTGCTTATGTGAAAAGGCACAATGTGCCCTAGCGCATAGGCACATGCTCTATGTGCCGATATGTGCTTATATGAAAATGCACAATTTCATACAATGTGCCCTAGCACATAGGCACATACGAGTATTTGAGGATACATATTGCCTGGTATTGTATTATTCGAGGATACCTTCTAGAGAATCCCTTTTTGTCATATGTGCTTATGTGAAAAGGCACAATGTGACACAATGTGCCCTAGCACATAAGCCCATGCTTTATGTGCTGATATGTGCTTATGCGAAAAGGCACAATGTGACACAATGTGCCCTAGCACATAGGCACATACGGGTATTTGAGGATACCTGTGGCCTGGTATTGTATTATTTGAGGATACCTATCTAGGATACCTTCTGGGGAATCCCTTTTTTGTCCAATGTGCTTATGTGAAAAAGCACAATGTGACACAATGTGCCCTAGCACATAAGCACATGCTTTATGTGCCGATATGTGCTTATCTGAAAAAGCACAATGTGACACAATGTGCCCTAGCACATAAGCACATGCTTTATGTGCCGATATGTGTTTATGTGAAAAGGCACAATGTGACACAAAGTGTCCTAGCACATAGGCACATACGACCAAAAAGGGATTCCATAGCCACTCTGTTAGAAGAATTCAGTTTAATGGGTTGCAGTTAAAAACGTTCATTCAGTTAAAATTCAGATCACCTTTGTTATATTTTCATTAAGTTAAAAAATGTATTCAGTTAAACGTTGTTCATTTCAAAGGGTGTTAATACCTTAACTTAGGTTATGGTTAAAAAATATAGTTCATTCAGTTCAAAGGGGTTTACACCGGGTTATATTAGAGGCTATAGTTAAAAACTGTGTTGGCTTCAAAGGTTCATTCAGTTTTGTTCAATTCAAGAGGGTTGACATTGGGTTATATTTAGGGTTATAGTTCATTCAGTTGAAAAGTTTGTTATAGTCAATTCACTTCGATACCTTCATTGAGTCAGTTCGATTTTCTTCAATTTGTTCTGTTCACTTCGATCTTGGTTGTGTTGGATCTTTGTTCACTTTGTTCTGTTCCCTTCCATCTAGATTGTATTTGATCAGAGCTGTTCAGTCTGTCAAACTACTTCGATCAGTCTGACTAGTTTGACCTTCTTTCATTTTGTTATGTTCACTTCGATCTTGGTTCTATTGGATATTCGTTCTGTTGTACCTTTGCTGTTTTGTATTGGCTGGTTGTCTCTGTTCAGGTTCTTGTAATAATAATTGGGTGTTATCAATCCCTTTCCACACCCTCGAGTGTTGATGTTAAAACACGGAATCCTATTTTACGGAGTCCGATAGGAATCCGATTTTACGGAATCCCTTTTTAAGAATCCCATTTGGAAAACACCTGTGGCTATGGAATCCCTTTTTGGTCGTATGTGCCTATGTGCTAGGACACATTGTGTCACATTGTGCCTTTTCACATAAGCACATATCGGCACATACAGCATGTGCTTATGTGCTAGGGCACATTGTGTCACATTGTGCCTTTTCACATAAGCACATATCGGCACATAAAGCATGTGCGTGTGTGCTAGGGCACATTGTGCCTTTTCACATACGCACATAGGACAAAAAAAGTGATTCTCCAGAACGTATCCTAGATAGGTATCCTCAAATAATACAATACCAGGCCACAGGTATCCTCAAATACCCGTGTGTGCCTATGTGCTAGACAGTGCTCCAAATAACTTTTTTTCTTTGCGTAGCAAAATGTCATAGATTTCCAAAAATGAATAGCATTTTGTAAAACTTACATAGCTATTTTTGTATACACATGACATGTACAAGAGTTGTGTTATGCTGTTTTGTATTGAATTCTTCTAAGTAGATAGAATAGTTTCCATCTATTTCTGGGCATCTCCAAATGATCTGCAACACATGAAACATTTACTATGTTTTTTTAACTGAAGTGCCTTTAAGGGTTGTATGGACTTGCATATTTCCAAATGGCGTCTTGGTTGTTTAATAGACTTCTCAAAATGGAAGTTGGGATTTTTAATTTGATGGGCTTGAAGTTATTTTTAATGGACATTTTATGCAAAATGTTGTAAAAACGGAAAGAATTTAAACCAATAGAATTCATCTTACGTATGAAGTTGCTATTATGATGCTTGATGGAGAGATAATCTGAGTTATGCCTGGAATGTTCCACAATCAAAAGTAAAGCATCAGTGAACTAGCTTTCAAATTTGTTTGCAAATTTTCATTTACATTTTGCGATACAAGATAATCAACTACAGCCTAATAGGCTGCAGTTGATTATCTTGTATCGCAAAATGCTATACATAATTGAACATTGTGTAGCTTTTTGCAAGTTTTGCATAGCAAAAAGCGACGCGACACCGCTTATTTTGAGCCCTGCTGCTAGGGCACATTGTGGCTTTTCACATAAGCACATATCGGCACATAAACCATGTGCTTATGTGCTAGGGCACATTGTGTCACACCGTGCCTTTTCACATAAGCACGTATGACAAAAAAGGGATTCTCTAGTAGGTATCCTCGAATAATACAATACCAGGCAATAGGTATCCTCAAATACGACTACGGCACATTGTGTCAAATTCTGCCTTTTCACATAAGCACATCGGCACATAAAGCATGTGCCTATGTGCTAGGGCACATTGAGTCACATTGTGCCTTTTCACATAAGCACATATCAGCAAATAAAGTATGTGCCTATGTGCTAGGGCACATTGTAACACATTGTGCCTTTTCACATAAGCACATATGACAAAAAGGGGTGCCGAAGGTCATATGTTTTTTAAAAAAAAAAGGGGGTGCCGGAATTGGGGTGCCCGGGGATATTGCCATTGGATATAGAGGTAATGAGAATCGGATAAAACTTCGTTGTAATAAGGGAAGATAACTCTGTACGATTAAGTACAGGTTATGGGAAATCAAGCAATCTGATTGGTTAGTTATAATTTATATAAATAATCTAGATAAATGAAACAACAAGAGTACTTGGAATAGGGTCAGAACTAACAAGAATAGACCAGAATAGCTAAATATAGTAATAATAAGGTAAGCTGTTCCAACTAATAGGCTGTTCTACACTACTGGAGTATACTCTACAACAAAGAAACATGGCCAGATAGACGAAACCTATTGCATAGATAGATAGAAGCAGAGAATTCTGAAAGAATTCGAAATAGTAAAACTTGTCGGGTTGTTTGTGGTAATTAAACGAGGATTCTGGGGAAAATTACTCTTCTACAAAGGAACACACCCCCGGTACCCTTGGTACTATAGCACTACGTGCTACACCGATAAAATGGGGAAATAAAGTCAATTTCGATGATTTGGAGGAATTGTCGGGTTGTTTGTGGTAATTCTAGAAATCGGGAATTACTCTTCTACAAAGGAAAATACCCTTAAAATATACCCCTGTCTTGTTAGAAGGTTTTGGGTCACATAGCAACCACGTGCTACCATAGAAACCAAGATGGCGGCTTCCAGTATACAAAATGGCCGACGGAAACACGTATCACCCTAACAACATGCGCTGCGCATGCGCACTGACACCACGTATCACTATGGAGATGACATCACAAGATGGCCGCTCACGCGGGTTACCATGACAACCAAACATGGCGCCATCAGGTCACGTGACATGACGTCACTCCCGGGGTCCCCTGCGGGGTCCCCCCAATAAACCCCGTTTACAACATCTCCTACTACTCAAGTCCCTCGGAAACTCATCCAGGTATTTAAAATCACGAGGCCTTAGGGGCACGAGGAAATGCCTTCATGAGGTATGATATAGCATTCCTCATATTCCATTTTGGGTATTTGAGGATCCCTATGATATGGCTCCCATGAGGTCCTAGCTCCTATGTGGCTCGTATATAGCTGCTAAACAGCTCATAATGTCCTACCATTGCACTGGTGGCACCAGGATTTGGATTGGGAGGGGGGGTGCTAAGTAAGATATGGTGGGTCCAAGGTCGAGATGCCAAAGGCATCTCCCGACGACCGCGGGCCTGAGATGAATAGCATCTTGTCCGACTAAATGTTTTTTAGCCTGTTCTGTGACTTCTCTCAGTTATTATGAACAACTCAAGAACACCCAACGGTCGTGTAATACACCACTGTAAAGCTTATGCATTCCCCTTTCCACTGACACCGGGTACTGCCGAATTTGAGCGGAAATAATGAAGATGAGTGCTACCGTTTTCGAAAAGCGAGTTGGGTACCTTGTTAATATTTATATACCATTGCGGGGGCACGTCAGCCTCGTTTCAAAAATACTATCAGATATCATTTTTCTTTCGATTTCACAGCTTGTGTTGAGTACCTGTGATTTGAACGCCCTGGGAGCGATATCTAAAGCGTTTCTACAACACCTGACGTGGTCTTCAAAGGCCCCCGGATTGTGTAAAATTGGGCTCACATCATTATTTGTAAACTCATTCCACGATGTATTATCATGCACATACAGTTATTACTCGTATTGCTGCAGTATCACGGAACTATTTTCACAAAAGCACATTAAACTTGACAGGTAAATAATAACTCTGCTAAAATAGAAAAAAAGTTGTTTGCAGAAAAGGTTTTCCAGGCTATCACTTGCGCGCAGCTCAATTTCCGCTTCTCTAAATAACTAGACCGGTAGGCCGGGGACTGTAACTCTAATCTCGGTAATGTCAACATCGCCCGTAGAATGTTTTCGGGCGGTATAGGTCGTTTTTAGGACACTGCTATATAGGCATATACTTTAGATATAAAGAAAATGCATCTTAGACATTGTAATAACGATTAACGATACGTGATGTGTATTGTTTTGTGCCGTTTGGGATGTGATATTGGGTGGGAAAACCACGGTTAGATATCAATTTGAAGTTTGATTGGGGAGGGAGGGGGTGTTGGGAGGGGGCAATCCCTCTATGGCGCCGCCACTGCACCATTGGCTTCTATCATGACACGACTTCAGCTATATATTCTATGACATCTTCTATTGTGTTCACCATTACTCCATTGTGTTCTACCACCCTCACAGCATTGTGCCATTCTGTATTTAAAGAGTTTCGGACAAAAAACACTTGATTGGCAAAAAAATGAAAGGCTACACAGAGTGCCCCCACCCCCCCCCCCCCCTCCTCTCATAATTCAAACACGTTGTATTGGTCCCATGTCAGTTTGTTTGATATGCATGTGTGCACAGCTTATTTCAACTTCAAGAACGCATTGGAGGGTCTAATTTGTGATTACCCGGCAATATATCTGTAATGTGCAATCAATAACCACGGGAAGCTTGAAAAATCTCGGCACATATTTTGAACCTCCAATGAGTTTCATCTTGGTTTTCCAAGGTTCCAAGTTGATAATGTCATACTGTGCTTAAGATATCAGCACGGCCATCTTTCAAATTTTCTGGCTCTGTCTACTTTTTATTATTATTTTTTTTATTTTTTTTTTTGTATGGCTTTTGATTACCCCACACTATAAAATGGGGAAGATTCGGTCAAAATGTTACGTTATAATTATTTCAAAGTGGACAATTTATGGATCGGGAAGATTCGGCCCAGTGAAGATTCGGTCTTGGATTTTTCGTTCCTGGACAGATTCGGTCGGGGTGATTCGGCTGAGAAGATTCGGTCTCTGTACTCAATGATTGACCACTGGTCTATTGTTCTGTTTGAGGGTTTGGCAACTGATATAACTGACAAGTGACAAGCGGTTTCGGTTAATTATTTATTAATTCTATTTACATTAGATAACAGGAGCAGTAAACACCCCTGGTGTGACAAATGAAAAGTCATAGACTGCCCCCCCCCCCCCCCCTGTCATAATTTAAATCTCAAATTACTTAATCAAGATGTCCCCTATAAACACAAGTAGGAATCAAAAAACGAAGGTAACGAGCAGGAAACACCCTCGGGCGTGGCATATGAGCATCATAGTCTGCTCTTCTCTCTTTATCTTAATATCACCTTACTTAAATCAAGATAACCCCTGTATGTTAACGTACTTACTTTACTGTATACAACCTACTAATTCTGTTCTTTCTATTTTAAGCAGATACCCACAGATGTTTTTGATCCTCCACTCCTTTATAACCGCTATGGAATAACTTTAACCGCTATGGATCTCAGTAACCGCTATGAACTTTGAACATCCTTCACTCCATCCCCAGAAGTAGCCATCCACCTCCGGGGAGCGAGCTTTGGTCCTGCATCCCACCTATAACGCCAGTAGTGCGCCTTCAGGTCCCGGCCAAATAGGTTACCATGCAGGTCTGCCCCAGAACCAGGGAAGTTTGGGTCTTTCTTTGGACCGTTGTTTTTTCTTCTCGATTAGATCCAGTCCTGTAATCAGACGTCCACACAGAAGCCAACTCTACCTCCACCATTTGCCTGAGGCAGACTTTATTTGCCAATGATGGCCCACCACAACTAGATTACATTATACGAAGCAGACTATACTTGCCCGAAAACAGCGACACATCGCCCTCGGGGAGAGGTGGCACCTTTGTCTGAGGGCAGACAAGATGGCAAATGCTCAGCATCCACACTCCCATATAGGCTGATGGATGACTCACAGCTTTCAAAAGCACAATTTGATGAGGTTTTTCATCTTTTTTATAACCGATATGTTCAATATGCTGGGGCTGCTCCCAAACCAGTGACAGTTGGGGTTTCTTCTTTTTTTCTAAAACAACCATCAAACAGTGATTCATGTATTACTACAAATATGCTCACGTTTCTAAATAAAACACAGAGCAAAATTCTTGTAGCTATGCACAATTCCTAGTCTCCTTCATTTTATAGACGTCTAACCCCAGTACCCCTCTGTCGGTGCACACACTCGAACCAAATGAGACTTTTGCCCCACGCTTCCAACTCTCATGGATCCATAAGCAAAAAAAGTTGAAGTTGAAGTTTCAAGTCAATTAATGGAATAGTTCTAGTAGTGAGTGGACAAGTTTCGGTTTCTAATATTTTGGAATTGAATGTTGGACTTTTAATGGATTATATTCAAACAAAAAGAAAAGAAATTATTTTTTCTACAAAATATAGAAAAATTTTGATAAAAAAACATCAAATTAATTTTTTTATTTCCACAAAATATATTAAAAGTTTTATAAAAAATTATTAAAAATATTCAAATAATAACTTTAATAAAAAAATATAATTAAATATAAATTTCCAAAAATTAAACTCAAAGTGAGTAGATTCGGCCGACTACCAGGCCGACTACCAGGGCCGAATCTTCCAGGTATCAGGACAATCGTACCCACGGCAACTCGTACCAGTCAAGTCGTACCCAAAATTGGACGACTCGTACCCATTTTCGGCTGGACAACTCGTACCCACAGTTGGACAACTCGTACCCAAGGTTGGACAACTCGTACCCACAGTTGGTCAACATGTACCTGGTCTTTAATTGTATGGGCGAAGGCGAATATTGTCTGAAGGACTTGAGAAGATGAGTGTCTGCTTTCAAAGCGTGTGCATAAAGGCAAAAACTTTCCATTTTTAGCATTTATCTCAGCAGAACAGTCTGAATAAACTTCGCCGAAAGTCAATTTTGCCGGTATGAACATTTCATCAAGAGAGCAATTCGAAGGAAACAGGAAATATTTAAATTATATATTAATACAGTGGTGTAGATACGGGAGACGACACCCCCCCCCCCCCCCCTAAAAAAAAAAATCGGGTAATCTTTGGCTCCTCGTTAAACTTCTGAGGGCTTTTCTACGTAATATTTTGTTGTTCTGGTAGTCATACCCAGCATTTCACGTGTTGAGGGGTTAACGCAAAATCAGATGCGATCGGGCTCATTCCCCCACCCTACCCCACCCTTCATTGATTGAAGGATTAACGCGATGTCGGACGCGATCGGGGCCCATCCAAGTCCCTTTCCTGGTCAAATACCTTTGTAGAAAAGATCATGTTATTCTGACACGATGTCATATTGGTCACACACGACTTACACATTGTTTTTTGTTAGAGGGTAATATGCGACCAGAGTGTGTTCCTTGTCAGCAAGTGTTGCCAGTGGAACACATTTTTTACATTGTACAGATTTTAATCATGTTAGAGGGCAATATTTCAGAGTCGGATCTCTAAGAGATTTATTTTATTACACAAGCCCGCGTAAAATTATCTCATTTTTGAAAGTAATCAACCTTTTTAATAAATTTTGAAATTGTTTTTATTCTTTTAAAATTCAAGTCTTTCCATATCTATATCACAGGTTGATTTACACAGCATTGTTTGTACAACACTGACATTGCGTTTCACACACTTTAGATTTATACCTCACATTTCAAATTTGAATTGATTTAGAAGTTATTAACTTCTCTTCTTTCATTAGCCTCTGTTGTTTTAATCACTTTGGTCTTTGACAGATCTCTTGTAGTTATTTTCTATTGTTATTTAATCTTTTTACTTCATTATTGAAAATGAGTTTTTACTTTCCACTGTTTTCTCGCCACGATATAGCCTTAGCTGCTGATGTGGCGTTAAGCACCAATAAATCAATAATTCCTGGTCAAATTACATCTATATAGACCTGTGCCAATTCGATCGGTCGAGGCACGAGAGTCAAGTGCCTTTAGAGAGAGAGAGAGAGAGAGAGAGAGAGAGAGAGAGAGAGATTCACTTTTATAATCTAATTGCAAACCGTACAAAAATGCTAATTATCATTCAATTTTCATGATTGTAATGGAAGATAATTGTTAGAAAAACACACCTCCCAACTGGAAGATTAACTTAATTGGCGATAATAATATGCACAGATAATTGGAAGAAAATTAAACACCAATCGACTATAAGGTAATAGATGATAGAAAATAATTCTTCATGATCTCACACCTGTCACTGCCGGATAAGTCTAAATTAACCCTTTACCCAACGAATCGACCACGTCCGCCCGCGTAATATGAAAATTCAGCAGTTGAAAAAATATTATTTTTTCAAAAAATTTCAACAAAACCATATCAAGTGACCCCTCGTTGGAACGAGCTCGTTGAGCTCGTTCCAACAAGGGGTCACATGATATGGTTTTGTTTAATTTTTTTGAAAATTTTTTAAAAATGATATTTAAAATAATAAATTTTGATATCGTCTGTGTTGGGTAAAGGGTTAAACGACTGTCGAGTTTTCAGGAGTGTCGGTGTTGACCATAAAATTTCCGACAGAAATCAGTTGATGCGAGCTGGTGGACTCATAGAGAGAGATATATTAGAGCTTTTTACTTGGAATTTTTTTTTAAAATGAACATCATTTGTGATCTTCTTGATTCAGTCTATCACTGGTCACTGTTTGCCGTTTTTCTTCCGAGCGGGTAAATGTGCTACGCTTCAAGTACAAAATCCGACTGGACTCTCAATTCACAATGAAATCCTTTCTCGCCTGACCGGAGTGGCGCCTCACCAGTGATGTAACTTTGCCACACGAAAAATAATCTAAAGGTGGAGAGTGGCATTATTAATTAGGAAAGGCAAGAGTTATTGCGACGAAGGCTATGGTTTTCATCCTGATAATTTGCAGAGCCTAGGCCTAGATGCAAGGCCTTTTAGTTTTTTCCAGTACTCTATCTCCCAGTATTGAAGTGCAGAAACCGGGTGTCGGGTTGGGTGTCATTCATCCCAGTTCTCGTACGAATACGATTGCAAACTTTCAGGAACCACTGGTGCCTGCTATCAACAAAATACGGTCACTGAATATATGTTTCCTGTTCTGTGTATCATAGCCGTCATTTAGACGTAAAATTTGTGTATATTTCATTCATATTCATGGTATATCTGACGAAGGAATTTCAAAGTAAACTGATTTCCATTACTATTATAGCACCTTAAACGGATCAAACAAAAGCAAAAAACCCGCTTCTATATTTCTTAGGCCATTAACTGCCTTCGCCCATACAATTAAACACCAAGTACAAGTTGACCAGCCATGGGTACGAGTTGTCCAACCTTCAGTACGAGTTGTCCAATTGTGGGTACGAATTGTCCAGCCGAAAATGGGTACGAGTTGTCCAATTTTGGGTACGACTTGACTGGTACGAGTTGCCGTGGGTACGAGTTGTCTAGAAACCATCTTCCAGACCGAATCTTCCCATGGATGAATCTTCCCCGACCCCGTGCTCCGAGTCGTCCAGATACTGTTCCATTTGTGTTTCTCACTCTATCAGTATCACGTGATAAATGTTTTCTTGACATTTGTGTCGGATGGTTTGGATTGCAGTTATTCAGGTTTCGTCAAGTTACTTTTCAAACTCCGTTAATGTCATCTTCGACTTGCGCAACGTTACAGATGATTAGAAATGGCTAATCAACACTGTTTATTCAAATACAGCGATCTATTGCGAAATATTTTAATATAATTGATTCAAACTCGCCTGTTTTCGACATAATTATTTTGGTGATTAACTGTTTTGGAGTTCTGGAGTAGAATTGATCATCAGCTGTTTATTTGATGGATGCATTTTTTATTTTTCATCGCGCGGACACCAAGGACATTGCTGGGGCCATCAGTTGGGAGAGGTGGGCGCTCCACAGAAATTCCTTCTGCACTCCATGCTACCCCCCCCCCCCCCCCCCCCCACACACACACACACGCACATACATGCCCATCAAAGATTTCCAAGTTAGGGGTAGACCTAGTCCATATATATGATATCCCCATCCACTGGGGGACAATTCTCTAACTTTTCATAATGCGTTGAACCCCAGAATGCCCTAATTATTGGAGGTTTAACATTAATAATAATAACGATGCTTCCATTCATCCATTCAGACAACACCAGTATGCGGTGCTACTAGAAACTGGAATCAGCCGGAATCCCCTTTAAAGACCGGAATCAGCCGGAATCCCCTCATATTTTTTTTTACATTTTCGCCATATTTAGCACTTTTAGTAATAAAAAATCATCCTCGGGGGTTTCCAATCATAGTTTTTTTTTTCAAATATAGATTTTGACGTGTCTTAGTGTACGAGAAGAGATTGTCGGAACGATTATTAGCATTCATTACCTTTCATCATTATTTATACATCCGTGAATTTTTCTACCGATGCTCTGGTGATCTTTTCGAGTCTTCTTTTGTATTTCACTGTGCCTATATTCTGTGACTTATCTTCTGGCTCCTTCAGATGAATTAAACCAGAGTCAAAATCTGCCGGGAATTTGATATCTGGGAAACGAATGAAATATTTCTTTATTTTTTTCTGGAGTTTTCGGTTTATTTTGACCCTCTGTTTTTCAAAATCCTCTCTTGGTATATTGCCGCCTTTTGTGGAATTATCGCGAGGCAATATTTCACAAAAATAAACATATCTCCGGCCGTTATTAAGAGTTTTTATCAGTCTTAGTAGTTGGTTAGCTATTTCACAGGCTACCGAATCAGCATTTATATTGTTGCCGCCGACTTGTATAATAACAAGATACGGATTCCAAACCATCAAACTGTTAACTTCTCTTTTGTAACAATCATCTGTTGTTTTCATTCCACCCTGGCAAAAAAATCGTTTTTTACCTTGGCTGAGAATTATGTTGAAATCTCTCAAACGTCAAATGTAACTGCTACCGAAAAATGCAACCTTAGCGGTATTCATTTTCATAATTGATTTTCTGGATGTTATTTGGAAAAGATTTTTTATAAACACACGGAAGTAGTACGCCTCAAGTGGTTGCTGAGTCTTAATGCAAAGCCTTTATATAAGAAATTTCTCATTGTGTTATCTAATCAGTTGTTTCTAGTGTTTTTTAGCTCAACTCGACAAAGTCAAGCCGAGCTATTGCCATCACGTACGTACGTACATACATACGTTAGTATGTTAGTACGTTAATACATGTACGTACGTCCACAATTTCCTTTGGCACACCTCACAGGTCGCATTTATGATCAGATCGCTTTGAAACTTGGTATGCTTGTTTGGGGTGACCTCTAGAAGGGAGCTATCGATTTTCTTCAATTTCCATCAAAAAATGTTGCTGCGGCCAACATTCTTAGAACTTAGTTTAGTCAGACGTCAGTATTTCCCTTTGGCACACCCTGCAGGGCACATTTATGATTGGATTGCTTTGAAACTTGGTATGCTTGTTTGGGGTGACCTCTAGATGGGAGCTATCGATTTTTTTAAATTTTCGTCAAAAAATGTTGCCACGGACTACATTCTTGGAACTTAGTTTAGTCAAATCTCAATATTTCCCATTGGCACAACCCTACAGGGCACATTTATGATTGGATTGCTTTGAAACCTGGCATGCTTGTTTGGGGTCACCTCTAGATGGGAGCTATCGATTTTCTTCAATTTACGTCAAAAAATGTTGCCGCGGCCAACGTTCTTAGAACTTAGTTTAGTCAGACGTCAGTATTTCCCTTTGGCACACCCTACAGGGCACATTTATGATTGGATTGCTTTGAAACCTGGCATGCTTGTTTGGGGTGACCTCTAGATCGGAGCTATTGATTTTCTTCCATTTTCGTCGAAAAATGTTGCCACGGCCAACGTTCTTAGAACTTAGTGTAGTCAAACCACAATATTTCCCTTTGGCACACCCTACAGGGCACATTTATGATTGGATTGCTTTAAAACCTGGTATGCTTGTTTGGGGTGACCTCTAGATGGGAGCTATCAATTTTTTTCCATTTCCGTCAAAAAATGTTGCTGCGGCCAACATTCTTAGAACTTAGTTCAGTCAGAAGACCTCGATATTTCTCTTTGGCACACCCTACAGGGCACATTTATGAACAGATTGCTTTAAAACCTGTCATGCTTGTTTGGGGTGACCTCTAGATGGGAGCTATCGATTTTCTTCCATTTCTGTCCGTCAAAAAATGTTGCCGCTGGCAACGATCTTTGAACTTAGTTTAGTCAGGTATCAGTATATTCCTTTGGCATGCCCTACAGACCCCATTTATGATCAGATCGGTTTGAAACTTTGTATGCTTGTTTCGGGTTTCCTCTAGATGGGAGCTATCGATTTTCTTCGATTTCCGTCAAAACAATGTTGCCACTGGCAATGACCTTCGATGAACTTAGTGCAGTTAAGCACCAATATTTCCCTTTGACACAGCCTCCAAAGCACATTTATGATTGTATCGCTTGCAAACTTGGTGTGCTTGTGTGGGGTGACATCTATATGGGAGCTGTCGATTTTCTTCCATTTCTGTCAAAAAATGTTGCCGCTGACCTTTGAACTTCATTTAATCAGGCCTCAATATTTCCCTTTAACACACCCTTCAGGGCACATTTATGATCGGATCACTTTGAAACTTGGTATGTGTGTTCGGGGTGACCTCTAGATGTGAGCTATCGCTTTTTTTCATTTTCATAAAAAATTATTGTCATTATCACCAGCCTTTGAACTTACTGCATTTGTGCATCAACTTATCCCTTTTAAACTCTCAGCAGGGTATATTTTATGAATTTCCATATCCCCCCCCCCCCCCCCCCCAAAAAAAAACAAAACAAAAAACGTTGCCACAAACAATGACCTTCTACTTAGTGTATTTGTGCATTAACATCTTCCTTTGGTATGCCTCAGAGGGCACATTCATTATCATGTTGTTTTGAAACTTTGTATGCTTATGCAGGGTGACAAAGATAGGAGCTATTGATTTTCTTTTCATTTCCATCAAAAACTGTTGCTGTTAGCAACAATCTTTGAATTTATTGCATTTGTGCATCAACATTCTTTGACATGGCCTACAGGCCACATTTATTGTTTTTGAACTTGGTGTGCTCATTAGGCAATACCTTTAGATAAGAGTTATTGATTAGCATTCATTTCTGTGAAAAAAAGTCCCCATTTACAATAACCTCTGAACATACTGCATTTGTGTGTCAACATTCTTCCTTTAGCCAGTCTTACTGTTTACATTTAAAAATTGCGTGGATTACTCTGACGTTGTGCACACACAATGCTGTTATGTTGAAATTTCATCAAATAACATAAGTACCAATGATCTTCAATTTTGCTGTTTCATTTATAACTTACCAAGTTCAAGTTTGTCAAGTTGAGCTACAGTGTCATTGATACTTTCATTTTAATCTTGTTTTCTTAGCTTAACTGTTATCAACTTGATTCATTAAGTAATTGTGATCAGATTTATCAGTTTTTAGACAAGCCAGGAACCATAAGTGAACACTGATAGAGTGATTCCACTCAAAATACTCTATAATGTCAGCTAGATGAATGTCATAAAACATGTTATTTTACTTGTTTATCAAGGATGAACCCAAACAATGATTGGTGGGTGACACAATGTGATTGATGCAAATTGCATGATTGGCAATGATTGCACAATGTTTTCATAACTGGGATTATCATAGCAAGATTAATTACAGTTGCTTTACTTCAGTTTACTTTAATATTTGTGCGGATATTGGACACTGGATTCACTGGACAGTGAACATTAATCTTGTTGCCACTTGGAAAGATGAAGGTTGGGGGGGGGGGATTGGTGAAAACTTACTGAAAAGCCTTGATATTGAAGAACATATATAAATGTTTCTTCTACCTGATTCATTGGGGGAGGGGCAATGACTTGACTTGGGGGAGGAGTATTTAACAAAGGACATAGAGGCCAACTGATTAGCTTAGCAAGTTATTTAATGAATTACTCATTTCAGTGTGATGATTCACACTAAAACGAGTGATTCTTTAAATAACCTGCTCGACTAATCAGTTATTGCTGTTGAATTAACTTGTCAAGTTCATGAGATGTCAGCGCTCACTGCTGAACCTGTTAAGTTTCTATATGGTTGAATGTTGGGAAATTGGGTCAGCTTGAAACTACTTTCTGTGTTCTGTGCACATACCGAATACTGTATCAAAACCGAGGTATTTACCTGAAAAATACCGATACCAAAGTTGAAATTTCACTTTTAGCCATACCAAATGCCAGATAATCCACCTGTTGCAATAAAAGTGACATATGAAATCTGTAAAACATACATATCAGGTCCATAATGTTTCATTGTAAACTGAGCTGTCTGAGCATTGTAATTGTACAGATTATTCTTAAGACAAAGGATATCAGTCTGGTCACTGTATAGATTCTTAATCCTTAAAGAACTCCAAGATCCCATCAACAGTAACACTAATCTCATATTTTTCTACAGTACTAGTAGAAATAAGGAGGAGACTGATAGAGCTGAAATATTATTGTGGCTAAATTACAACTTAATTCCAACAGTACAGTAATTGCATAACTGATTAAATGTAAACCAGTTATTCCTTAATTTACCCAATAGAGTGTTTAGAACCCCCAAATTATTATAAGCTTGATGAGCTTGTTGCAGTGAAGGACCATAGGCTATGTTTAAGGTGAAGCTGAAATATTGTGGTTAAACTACAACTTAATTCCAGCAGTACAGTAATTGAATAATTGATTAAATGTTTTTTTTTCACACCCTTGAGGGCAGACCAGATGGCAAATGCTCAGCATCCATACTCCCTTATACCATTTTCTTGAATGTCATTGGAACAAGCTTTAAGAGCTGGCCCCACAGGCGTTATATTTTTTTTTCAATTTAATTTACTATCATCCATGATCCATTTAGAAGAAATACATGTAATTAATAAAAGTATTGAAGTATTCATATTTGTATTCGTAAATGCATTGTAAAGTCTTAGTATTTGTATTCAAATATATTTGGAATTTGTGTGTTCGTATTCATAAAATTTCAAAGTATTCATATTCGTAATCAATACATTTGCAATGTATTCACGCCAACCTAGTAACAGGATTTGGGACAAAATGACCCATTAATCATGCGTACCATTGCCAACCAGTATGCCTTCACCCACAACGCCACTATGCTGTCACATGGTTAATTGGGATTAAGTGTCTTGCCCAAAGACACAATGCAGATGACATGGTCAGTCAGGGATTGCACTGGGTGTCTACAAGGGTCGAATTTGAGACCCTTTCCCAATGGCATTTTGGTACAATTTTTCCCAATTCAAACCAAAAATTTCCCAGTCTCAGTCCTCATTCAAATATAAATTGAATTCTTCTTTAAGTCTTGAAGGTCTAATTTTGACTTTAGTCACTTTTTACTGCAACAGAACAGATGCTTTAACAGGCAGGTTTTTAGATATATTTCCAAGTTACATGCCAAGAACCTTGTCAGTTGTTTCTAGGACATTTCCCCCATGGGGGCAGACATTTTCCCATTTGATATTTCCCCATCAGACATTTCCCCATAGGACATAAATGTTGGTTTTGTGAATGAGTAACAACTAACTCTTGTCAAGTTTTATTTTTTTTATTCATATATTTCAAGCGTAAAAAAAGTATTTACACAACAACTGAGCACATAGTATATTTTTAGCACTTTTTTAAAACATGTTTAGCAGCACAAGGGTCCCCATGGGAACCCTGGGAAGTGAAGCAGTGCCTGTTCACTGCAGTAAACAGGCTCTGCTTTACTGGTAAAATAGGACCCAGTCACCAGTGCTTGGGAGGTGCAAACCCTCTCTAAAATGGGCAACATGGCTTATTAAAGCTCACCCCTGGTCTTGAGTTGATAATCATGTTGTGGTCATGATTAGCCATTGTGCAAAAATATGTGACCGTAAACACCAATAAATAAATAAATTAGCAGCAGAAGGGTGCATGATATATTTTAGCACATTTTGAACCCTTTACACTTGCAAAATAATTCTCGTACAACTGAATAAAAATTATAATTTTTGGATTTGAAAACATAGGTTATGACCCCTCATTTGTGTCACAGAGACATTCCTATGAGGGGTCATAAGCAATGTTTTGGAAGCAAATAAATGAAAACTACCTAACTTCAAGATTAGATTTATATTCATTAACAAGTCCTAGATTTTGAAGCTTTCTCCAAGTGCTTTCAGTTAAATGGTAATAACAACCCTGTGTTGTAACATGTTCACCAAAAGCCCTCTTGATAGCATGTATTGATGACATTTCAAAATCAGTCACAATAATCTTAGGATCAGGATCAAAGCCAAGATTGTTACACTGTGATTGAACTGCCTCAAACATTTCCTTGTGTAACGTTTGAGACTTTCCAAGAAGCAACGCATAAAAACACGAAACTGCTGTATCTGCTAATGGAAGATGTATCACTTACACCTGTTTTTATACCTTGGGTGCAATCGTAAAAGTCCCATCAAATCAATATTTGTTGTTAGTGCTAGAGTGCTAGGGCTGAAACGATTAACTCATTTTCACAAACGATTAACTGAGAGCTATAGTTCTCTACAACGTTCGTTTGTATACATATTACGGAATAGTTTCTGCGGTTACTCAGTACTCACGGAAATTGCTGTTCATTAACAAAGTTTTGAAGCCAAAGTCGATTATTTCTCGATATATACAACGCAGCTTCGAGGTGTATCTATCCCAAAGGAGAAGCGGCAGATTTACTACGTTTTAACTGTAGAATGGCGATCACTATTGATATTTCGGATAACCGGTTGATGTTTTTAGCTCACCTGACGGAAAGTCAGGGTGAGCTTTTCTTATCTCTCGTCGTCCATCCATCCGTCCATCGTCCGTCGCCCGTCGTCCTGCATGAAGGTGGTGTTTGAGCCTCTTTTTCCTAAACCACTGGCCACATTTTAATTAAATTTCATGTAAGTAGTGGTTATATAGGGGCATTTGGGTTTTTCTTCAAATTGGATTTCTGCTCATATTGTGGAGTGGGGTGGGGCCAAAATGCACAAAATTTTTAAAAATCTTCTTCTCATGAACCAGCCACAGCAGAGACTTGATATGTGGTATGCAGCTTCCATTTGAGGTGTAGACTCAAGTTTGTTCAAGAGAAGTTTGACAGGCAATATTTATGTTTGTTCTGAGAGGGGCAAGAATTTTTGCCCTGCCCAAAATTTCTATTTTCTGAACCCAGAGGCCGATTTGAACCGAATTTAATATGAGGTATTATTGGGTTATAAGTACTTGATTTATGCAAAAAAAAATTTCCTGCAGTCCCGTGGGAACCGCAGGAGCTAAAAATAGAAAAAAATTAAAACGCCCATATCTCCAAAACTGCACAGCACCGAGAATTTTTATTTGGTGTGAAGCTTCCTTAGGACCAACAGTCAGCACTTTTTAACACTGTAGGCAATGGGAAGAACGTTAAAAAATCTTCTTCTCCAGATCCAGCAGGCAGAATCTTTTGATATTTGGTGTGCAACATTGTAGGGTGGATCTGATTCAAGTTGTTCAAATTGGCCCCCTGGGTTCATATTTGGGCTCTGTATAGGAGCCCGATTTCGAACTTAGTGCATTTCAGGCAAATTTCTTTAAAAATCTTCTTCTCCAGATCCAGCAGGCAGAATCTTTTGATATTTGGTATGCAACATTGTGGGGTGGATCTGATTCAAGTTTGTTCAAATCGGCCCCGTGGATTCATATTTGGGCTCACTATAGAAGCCCGAATTCAAACTTAGTGCATTTCAGGCATATTTCTTAAAAAATCTTCTTCTCCAGATACAGCAGGCAGAATCTTTTGATATTTGGTATGCAACATTGTGGGGTGGATCTGATTCAAGTTTGTTCAAATCGGCCCCCTGGGTTTATATTTGGGCTCAGTATAGGAGCCGAAATTTGAACTTAGTGCATTTCAGGCAAATTTCTTTGAAAATCTTCTTCTCAAGATCCAGCAGGCAGAATCTTTTGATATTGGGTATGCACCATGCTTAGGGGGGTGAGATTCAATTTTGTTCAAGCCAAGTCCCTGGGTTCATATTTGGGCTCACTGTGGGAGCCTGAATTATAACTTAGTTCAAAATGAGGAATTTTCTTTAAAAATCTTCTTCAGATCCAGCAGTCGGAATGTTTTGATATTTGGTATGCAGCATCCTTAGTGGGGTGAGATTCAAGGTTGTGCAAGCCATGTCCCTAGGTCCATATTTGGGCTCACAGTGGGAGCCCGAATGATAACTTAGTTCAAAATGAGGAATTTTCTTTAAAAATCTTCTTCTTCAGATCCAGCAGTCGGAATGTTTTGATGTTTTGATGATTTTATTCAAAAATCTTCTTTTTCAGATCCAGGAGTCAGAATGTTTTGATATTTGGTGTGAAGCATCCTTAGGGGGGTGAGATTCAAGTTTGTTAAAGCCAAGTCCCTGGGTTCATATATGGGCTCCCTGTGAGAGCCCGATTATAACTTAGTTCAGTATGAGGAATATTCTTTAAAAATCTTTTTTTTTAGATCCACTGGTCAGAATCTTTGGATATTTGGTATAAGCTTTTCTTAGGAGGAGCAGATGCAACTTATTGAAATCAATTCTCTGGGTTGATATTTAGGCTACCATATCAGGTGAGTGCCCTCAGGCCCCGTGGGGCCTCTTGTTTCAAATCGGCGGTTAGGTGGGTAACCGGTTTCAAACCAGTTATCTGGTTAACCACTTCAGTACTAGTCAGTGCACCACTACATGACAGAGCTCCACGTTTTGTGCATTCCTATCGAATGGTATTCTTATTCTTCATTTTCTTTGTGCATATCCTTCATGGCAAAGTTTCAGATCACTTCGACTGGTGTCAATCAACTCCATACTTGATAAAAACTCATAAGATCTGCTTCAATATATACCTTGTATTACAATCACACAAGCCATTCCCTTTTTAGAAAGTATAACTAACCAAGCCATTGATTTAAAAAATCAGTTTAAAACAATGGGATTAATTTCAAAAGAGAAATAAATGAGGATAGCGAAAAAAATGAGAATAGGGAAATGTCCATTTTTTAAATGATATGGATGGGGAAATGTCGGCATGGGGAAATGTCCATTTTATGATTAAGCAGCATGGGGAAATCCGATGGGGATATGTCCGGCCTAAGTTGCATGGGGAAATGTCCGTTGGGGAAATGCCCACATACCCTATTTTTTGTAGTTTCCTAAGCAAATTGGGAGAGACAAACTGGTGAAAGAGCACTATGAAAAAAATAATTAAAAACTGGACTGAGTGCAACCGGCACACACCCACTTGGGGACACTTGCCTCCATACCAATACCGTGGCTTCCGGAACCAGTACTTGGGTGTATAACCAACATGCCATTCTTTTTTCTTCCGCCATCTTGTCAAGATGCATTTTGTGATTGCTATAACCAGTGATACCTTGACTCATTATCAAAGATGATTGTATTCTGTATTGTGAAATCCTAAAGCTGCTGTTTCACATCCAGACATACAAGTCTGTTTTTATATTCTTTCTCGAATTATTCACTGTATTTCCGTGCATATAAATATTCTCTGTACTGATTTCGTGCACGTTTTTCACGTACCATTCTGTTCGGTGTCTCATTTTTGTTAAGTTGTTAACCCTTTTGGTTCCTTTGTTGGAGTTAGGTGTTAGCAGGGTCTGTTGTGGCAGCTTTTCTTCCCTCTGTTGAAAGTCAAATTTCTGTCCTTTTTACCCCTTTTGGCTGTTGGGGTGCTCTTGTGTTTAGTAGCTGGGGGTGTCCTTTTGTATATTTTTTTTCTTTGGGCTCACCTTCCCATGTCCTTTGCTCTCACCCAATATGCCTCGGACAGTGCCTTGTGGGCAATGTTTATTGCTGAAGCATGTGGATGACTTCCAAGCTTCATCCTTCTTTTGCAATGGGCGCTCTGCTGAAAGACCCTGTGGGCTTTGTGGTTCCCGGTCTTCTACCTTTTGGGCATTGGTCAATCATATTGTATGTACTCATGGGCATTCCTCCCACTCCTGCAGGATAGGGGAATGTTGTCATTCAGGGCCTCCTGAACTGACCCTGTATGGAGAGAGTTCTACCCCCTCCGTGGGGGATTCACAGTCTTTTCTGGTCAGGCTTGCTCGTTTGAGGCAGACAACCGCCCTCGTGCCTTACAGCCGCCTTATTTTTGGCCATGGAGGGCATTTTAACACCCACCTTCCTCAGTATTTGAAGATTGTTTTAACTTCTAAACACACCTGGTATATGTAAGTTACCCATAAGTATAAACAGTTGTATTCTATTTGTACTCATGTACTAGCATGGCCAGCCTATGACCCCCAACCGTATACACAAATTAAACCTGACTAAGTTCAAAGTATCTGTATCCGGTCTCGTCAACTTATGTTATAAGGGGAGGACAGTCACTGACTCAATCATTCAATGTCATTGGTTTCTCACACCATAACCCTCTAGAAACAATTTGCGCCAGACACAGTGCGCTGTTGTATTTATGTTGGATTTTCCCAAACGTGATCAGCACGTTAAGGAAAATCCAACATAAATACATCTGCACATTTGTACAGTGCATACTGTCCTCTGAAACTTTGAGGTTTCAGTCACAAATGAGTGACACAGATTGATTCAAGGGAATAAGTAAATCAAGGAAAGCAAACTTACTGTCTTATTAGTGTGTCAGTGACGCAAGCCCATAAAAAAGAATGCATGTTGAACTGCATTGTAATCATTTATAATGCTGTAGTCACCATTAAACTCATCAAATTTGCTACAGCAAACTGTTACGGAAGGGGAAATTTCTGACTGAATTGTGAGCATGAGTCTGAAAAAAAACTCATATACAGATGTGTGTCATCTGCGTAAAATGAAAATTAAGGCCATGGCTTTGGATAATGTCACCTAGAGGTAAGACCTAGACAGTATACAATAGGGGACCCAACACTGATCCTTGAGGGATGCCAAAACATAGTGTGACCTTGTCTGATGATTCGCTGCCAATAAGGACACTCTGTTTGCGACCATTAAGGTACGATGAAAACCAATTAAGTGCTCGGTCAGTAAGGCCTATTCTCACTGCCAGTCTTTCAATAAGTATTTTATGGTCTATGGTGTCAAAAGCGGTGCTAAAATCCAACAAAACAAGACATGTTAGGTTGTGCCCGTCCGTGGATTGGAGGATATCATTTTGTACCCTTAGAAGTGCTGTTTCTGTACTGCAATTAGATCTCTATGCAGATTGGTTAACTTCAGCTAGGCCATGAGCTGCCAAATGAGAATTCAGCCGAGAGACCACCTCATGCTCAATAATCTTTGATAGGAATGAAAGATTAGAGACCAATCGGTAGTTTTCAGAACCTCTGGGTCAAGTGTTGGCTTTTTGAGAAGAGGTTTTACTAAAGCATGTTTCATGCTTGTCAGAAAGACGCCAGACTGAAGGGAGGCATTGACCAGTTTCAAGATCAGAGTAGTTAACTACGAAAGAGATGCTTTTAACAACCAAGTTCAGTTTGAATGATATCTAGCATGCGTTGCTTCAATGGTGCCTTGGATACTAACCTCTGGATATCTGTTGTAGTCAAAGTTTTGAACACAGGTTTTGAAAACAGCTTTAACACAGGTGCATGGCATGTCGACCATCTGTCGAAGATCAGACTGTGAGCTTGTATCAATCGAAGGTCTGATAGTCTCAATTTTTTCAGAAAAGAAAGAAGAAAGTTTATTCGCAAGATCTTTGGATGACGAATGCTCTGAGAGTACGGCTGTCGTTTAACGATACAGAAACTTCTCAAGAACGACAGACAGCGCATTAGGGAAATTAACATTAGCTGACAATAAGTCCAAAAAGTATTTCTGTTTTGCGGATTTGACCAGTTTGTTAAAAACATTTTACTGGTTGACAAACATCTCTCTGTGAACACATAGTTTCATTTGCCGCCACTGAAGCTCTAGTTTGCATCGTAAATCTTTTGCACGCCTAATCTCATCACTGAACCACCGTGAGCAAGGGCATACGCTAAAAGTGTGTGTTTTCTTAGGGGCAAACTTGTCAATAACTTCTTGAAGTGAGCCAGTGAGGAGATATTCAATGCTGTCAGCAGTTTGCATCTCATTAATTTTAGCGATGGGAGACAAAGCAATAGCATCCGCAAACTTAGCTAGGTCAATACTTTGATACTTGCGGTATGTGACTTTCTTCCGGACATGGGGGGGACGAGGATGTGCCAAATCAAAGATAATCATAAAATGGTCAGAGACTGCAGAATCAGCATTGGATTCTCTGGTGGTCAGAAGATCCAGTGTCACTAAATACCGAATCTGACCGAATCTGACTTGAAATACCAAATCTGACCCAAAAAAGATTAATTAAAGTTACTTTCTACTTACTTTCTTACTATTCTGTGATCTAGAGAATATAAAAATCACTTTAAATGAAAAAGTCATGGGTAAATATTTTGTGAATTTTGTGTTTTGGGGTCATTAGTGAGGTGTCGTAAGTGAATGAGTTCCATTATCCAATTTATTGGGCAGGTTCATATAGCCTCTTTGATACTCGTCGATGTGTGACTTGTTTTAACATACATCAGATAATCACTGATTAGTGGGGGCAGGGCTGCATCAATTTGTTTCAGTGAGCAATCAAATCAAAAGTGAAAGCATATTTTTTGACGATAATTGTGGAAAAGATTAGTGCCAATTAACAGCTACACTTCAATGTATTGTCAACTGTTTTCTGAGCGGTATCGAGTTCATTTTCAAAATTTTTTAGAAAATTAGTGAGAGAGTAAGGATGGGTGGATGGATTACGAAATCTTCAACTTGTTCACAGTTTATAGTGAAATGTACGAAATGTGTCCTGTAAAGTAGTAAAGTAGGTCCGGACCAGAGTCACCAGATCAAATTTACTGAACTCATTCCGTAACTTTCCCTACAAACTGGGAACTCATTGAAGATAGTGAACTTACTTACTGCTGCAGTTTGCAATATGGCACAATAACATTTATTGTTCTAGAGTATTTTCAACTCAAATACCAAGACAGGATGGATGGTCCAAGTGAGGGAGTTAATAGTGAACTCAGTGGTGAATTGCTACAAGTGGGGGGATGGTAAGTCATCGTAAAGCGATGACCGATGCCGAAGGCGTTGCTGGGGGAAAGCATGAGAGGGGGGAACCCCCTCTTGTAGGTGGGGGTCAGAGAAAAGTTTTAAAATACCACTAGTAAGGAAGCTCTCTGGTTGATTTTCAGAACTTTCTGACGCAATCCAATAGCAGTAAAATTCATGCAAAGACAGCGTCTCTGCACACTAAAATCAGTTTATATGAGTTCAACCATCAACTTTTGCTTGTAGGCTTACCAAGTCTGTTGGTGGTCTAATCAAATCTCCCATTTAACACTTAGCCAATCATGGAAGAATAAGGTATTTAAAGGTATAAAAATCTCTGCATTATAATTTTTTATCTCTATTTAAAAACCTTATGTTATTTGCGAATTTTGAACTTAAATGTAATATGTGAAAAACTGAACGTTAAAGTTAGTAATTTCAGACCAAATAGCGTGAAGCCTGTCTGAGTGGAAGACGTCACTGTTTTCGCAAAGCCACTGCGTCCAGAAACACAATGTGAAGTCCATAAACGTGAGAGGTCCAGTTTACGACTTCAGTCGATGTAAAAGATGAACCCTCGTTCTGCCACGGCCATAAGTTCATAACCTGTGCATTCTTGTCTCATAGTTGAAGTTCAACGCGATAGGCAAAATTGATATTTTTGAGAGTATTTTGAAGGAATAAAATTTGCCTAACTCCAAAAATTTTGTGGGTGGACGGTGTCCCTCCATCAAAAAAAAGTGGGGGACGCCGTTCCCCCGCGTCCCCCCTGCAATTCACCACTGAGTGAACTACTCATTGGAGATCATGGACCTAGATGTAGGGGCAACCTAGGGGTGACATGCATGATAAAGAGAAGGCTGGTTTTGAAGAGTACCTTGATGACACCTTTGGAGGTCACTGTTGTTCAAGCTGAGGTCACGGTCCCTGGAGCTGAGGGGAAAAAATGGGCACAACAGTGAACAGCAGTGCCAGATGTGTAATTTAGGCGTGATGGAGACCCTGGAACACTTTCTACTAGAATGCCCAAAATACCAGTCTAAAAGAATAAGAATCACTGGGAGATGTAATGGGGAAGTGGGATGGGAGAATGAAGGACAGGTGGTTAGTGAGTGATTCAAAGGAGAGGGTTAATATGCAAATCAGAGAGATTGAAGGGGGCAAGGGATGTCATCAAGCAGTTCGTCTCCAAGTGTTGGAAGCATGGGAATAGGGAGGTAGTTGGGAGCACAAAGTGAACGTCAGAACGACCCCAATAATGGAACTTATTACCAAAAAACAAATATTTTCCAGGACTTTTTAATTTTTTTTTTTCATTTAAAATATTTTTTTATCATTACTGAACACCCATAATAGCAAGTGAGAAATATATATAATTACATTTTGGAGGGTCAGATTTGGTATTTCAAGTCAGATTTGGTCAGATTTGGTCAGATTCGATATTTAGTGGAACCCCAGCAGATCTAATGTGTGGCCATCTTTATGGGTAGTGCCACGTAGGGCAGTACGGTATTTCGATAAACCGATATATACCAGTATTCAAACCAATATCGACTGAATACCGGTGTAATACAAAAATATTGGTTTATCGTCATTATTTATTTACCGACAGTTTAATTTTCAAGATGTCTTCAGTTTTTTATCTGTAGCCCCGAATGAATAATAATAATCCCCTTATCAAAGGAATCGTCTGCTTGCGCCCTCGTAATATACAAAATCAGCAGTTGAAAAAATAAATTTAAAAAACTTCAACAAAACTATATCATGTGACCCCTCATTGGAACGTGCTCGCTGAGCTCGTTCCAATCAGGGGTCACATGATATAGTTTTGTTGAAATCTTTGGGGAAAATCTGATAAACTAATTTTGAAAATAATAAATTTTGATATCGTCTGCGTTGGATAAAGGTTTT
Source organism: Pictodentalium vernedei (assembly GCA_031216915.1). NCBI lineage: Eukaryota > Metazoa > Mollusca > Scaphopoda > Dentaliida > Dentaliidae > Pictodentalium > Pictodentalium vernedei. Next base: position 183,707,553 of record CM062291.1, read on the forward strand.
TTCGAACTGCATCATCAAGGCAGGTTAATTCGTTCCGACTGTGATGCCTCGAGTCTCGATTGTGGTACTTGTGTTCATATATCTGAACAGTTTTCGATATACCGGTATATCGCGGTATTTTTTTGAATACCGATACCAGTATTCAGTTTTGAATATCATGCAGCCCAAGTGCCACGAACATGTTGGTGTAAATTCATTGACTTGATAAGATCACGTAGTTTAGAAGAATCACTGAAAGTTTTCTTCTCCATATGGAAATTAAAATCACCTCCAATGATGAATTTTCCTGGCAGTGCAGTAATGCATCCTAGGAAGTCTTGGAATTTGCTAATGAACTGGTTGACAGTGAATTTGTTTTTGGAGCTCTGTGGGGGTCGATAAATGACAATGAGGCAGACTGAGTGTTAGTCGATTGTTACAACGGTGTCAATGCACTCGAATGTTACCCAAGTCTGAGATGCCTTACAATTAACATTCACAGTGTTATCACAGATTACACCCACACCTCCACCTCGCTTAGACTTCCTGAGGTTGTGTGTAAGAATCTTGCCGTTGGCAATGATCTCACCGACAGTGAATGTGTCGTCTGGAGTTCACCATGTTTCAGTTATTATGGATATTGAAATATTGTGATCATTGATTGTGTTGAGTAAGCTTGCAGTTTTGTTCACTATTGAACGAGCACTCACTAGGCACAACCTGAGATCGTTAGATTTGGAATCGGTAGTGACTAAAATAATAGGGATAAGATTTTGAACATTTACAGTTTTGGATTTAAATTGTTTATGTCATCGTTTGCCGCATTCTTATTTCGTCTCTTGCGAAGGATGGCAAAAGATTTAATATTATTTATCACATCATCACTGAGGAGAAGAAAGGAGTTGTAAGTTTTCAGATCACAGTTCTCGAATGATGGTTTTAATGCACACATTTCTGCAAAACTGTATTTAAACCCAGAAAATATGTGATTTCTGGTGACGAGTGTAATGGTCATTCTGTGTGTTGTGCGGAAAGCTTGTCATTCAGTAACAACGCAAGCACTGACAATGCAACTATTGTTTGTATTGGAAACAATGGAGTGAATGTGAGCGATGCTCAGCATCTCTGTATAGATTGAATGTGAAAAAAGATATATCAAGAGTGCATATAAATCAAAATAAATGTAAACAAAGTTTTTCTTTACTGACATTCTTGGTAGCATTCCGAACATCATATGTTGAAATAATTACCGAAAACAATATTGGAATATGGAAAAAGCAAAGATTTTGATCCACGAACATATATGCTGCCTACACACAGGTGCATACATACAATAATAATAGAAATAATAATATTCCTACCTAGTAGGTTACCAGCAGGCAGCAGTACCAGGTAATGAATATTATTAAGGGTCTCTCGGCTGTTGGACCAAGCAGACATTGCTGTTAATCCAGATGTTCATGATAGGGCTACCATGGACTTTGAACATATGTGCTTCCGTCTTTGATTTCTGGCTGCTTGGCCAGTTTAGCGGGACCATCACAATCTGTGCAGTCTGGATCTTCTGTCCCCAGAGGTCTGTGGTGACTCTCCCGTCGTTTGGCGTCACATGTTTTGGAGGGTCGTGACCCTTCAGTGGTGAAAAGGGTCAGATGTAAAACCAGTTCAAACCACTTTCATGGTCCTTCCCATATGGGACCGACACATTCGTGTTGTGAGCTTTGGGAGACCCTTGTGAAAAGCCTTCCTGTTGCCTCAAGTGACGCTGCTATTGTTTTCCAGATGCGATCGGTGACACCATCTACTGGGATTGGAAGTAGGCCGCTTTGCGATGAGGCTGGTGTTCCTCAATCATGGGAGGCTTCGGCTGGTATGTCCGAGGTGGTCTTTGTGTCTTCCAACTCAGGATCTGGGGCTGACATGCCTGGTGTCGAGAGTCATCAGTCTCCTGACTTGGGGGTGACTCACGACCTTGTCTCTAAAGCTTAAACCATCAGACCAGCCAGAGGTTTCAGCCCGGGCGTGTTTGTCAGTCGTACACATCCAGCCTTTGGAGCAACTTGCTTCTGGGTGCCTTTGACTGTACCGGTCGGTGCAAGTGGTCAAAGCTTTTGCAGCCTTAGACTCTAACTTGAGTTCCAGGCTATGAAGACTACATTCCTTTTTGCCCCCTTCGCATTATCTTTCTTACCATTCCACTAGCCTGTCAGTCTGCCAGACTTTGACGATTTTGAATCTGGACTCCTTCTCCTTCGGGCAATCCAAGCCCAAGTCTGCCGTTGTTTCTGTGGCAACTTTGGAGTCCATGTTGGGCTTTTCCATAGAGATGCTGGGCACGCTATCACTCTCAGATCATATCATCTCTGCCTTAGCAGCTTATCTGCCTCCCGATAAGTTTGACAACATAAGGCCCCCTTCCGTGTTCATTCCAAGCCTCTTATGCACCTTACTCACACACATGCCTGTAACATGTCCAATCTGGAACTGGTTCGCCAGGATGCTGTCCACAACACTAGCAGGTCCCTGTTCTATGTCGATTCAAATCATTCATTTAAATCATGATTTAAGTTGATGATTTTTTTGAAAAAAATTATTGATTTAAATAAAAAATTTACAAATTGTCAGGAATAGTCTCAAAACAACTGAAAAATAAGCTGAAACAAGATGGAATACATATTAACTGTTGAAATACAGTAATTAGACAGTGTTTATGACAGAACTATTCTTTTGAGTGGGAATATACATTTCACCATGTCTTGACAACTGGAATGTGCTGTAGGTTAGTTAAAGGTTGCTGAAAAAGTGTTATAAGTTTATACAAATTTCAGTTATATGAATAGAATAATATTAAAGTGAATATAGGTTTTAAACTATTTATATGATAATATTTCATTGAACCCATCAAAAATACTATATTACCAACAAATCAAGAACAAGGATCAGTGATTTAAGAATGTTGCAAGTACATTTTACGTAGCAAAAATGATTTTCAAGAAGTCATCTTCCTTCAAGCAATGCTATAACAATGAGAAAACTCAAGTTTCAACTTAAGTTTCTGTTTCCATCTAGGCTGTTTGTTCTTTGCCAAATGTATTCTGGAATGCTTCACCTCATGCCACCTCGACGACAAATGGGTAACACAGGTAAACTGCTTTAGGATCAGTTATTTGTGTCCCTTCTTTGAGTAGTCTTTGCTACAAACTGCTGCCAATACACTCTGTTTCTCTTATCTGAAGAAATCATATGGGAAAAAGTATCTTCTGGTGAATAATTTATAAAATAAAAATCAAATAAATCCATTTAAATAAAAAAAATTTGATTTAAATAAAAAAAATCAATTTTTTTTTAAACCCTGACAAATGCCCTTCTGCTTCGTCCGCTGCGAAGCCGAGGGCTTATCCTCCTGTCTCTGCTACTTCCTCTTACTAGTGCAGTAAGGGTAAGCATAGGCAGAACAGAGGGAGATCTCGGGACCCTTCAACTAGCAGAGGAGGTGGTTTATCCTCTTGCCGGGGCTCGAAATGAGGTCCTCATCTTGATTCGTCCCAGGTTGGAGGAAGGATATCCGAGTTTGCAGACAGTTGGGCTGAGATGACATCCGACCTGTGGTGTTAGACGTTGTTTGGTTTGGTCTGAGAATATCCTTTCGGAGGCACCCTTCACTGTCAAGGGTGCCGCTTCCAACCTCAGCTCCTTCAGACGTTTCACGTCGGGAACTTTTGATCACAGGGATCGACAATCTCCTATCAAAAGGGACACTTTCCTTCATCAAGAACCTTCATTCTGTGGGTTTTTATTCCCGCCTGTTCTTGGTGCCGAAGAAGGATGGCAGCTCAGACCAGTTATTGATTTGAATATCCTGAACAAGTCTGTCATTGCTCCCAAGGTCAGCGTGGAGACTTTCAGGTCTGTTCTCCACTCCCATTCACCAGGGAGATTTCTCTTCCAGCACCGATCTGTGGGATGCTTACTTTCATGTGCTGATTCATCGGGTCCACATCGCGAAAGTATCTCAGGTTCGCTTTTCTGGGGCAAGTATACCAGTTCAAGACCACTTCGGTTTATCTGGATGACATCCTGCAGAGACACTCCAATGCTGCTCTTCTGGAGTCCGATGTTGACAAACTGTTGAACCTGACCTTGTCGCTAGGGTTCGGCGGCAACAAGGAGAAGTCGGCCCTGGTTCCTTCTCAGTTGTTTTGTCATCTGGGGATGGACTTCCGTTCTGATCTGAATATGGTGGCCATTACCTGGGTGAGGGCATTGATTCTCTCTGCTTTCGCCCTGACTATGATCCACTCCTCTTCCGTGACAGCTTGGAGTTTTCTTCAGCTGCTCGGTCTCTGCGGTTTCGGTGACAGATCTCATTCCTTTTGTAGGCTGCATCTCAGACCTCTCCAAAACTTTCTGCTAAGCCATTGGAGACTGAATGTAGATTCTCTGGATCTGGTGCTTCAGTTACCAGCATCTCTCACTCGTCACCTTCTTTCCTGGATGAATGTTCAATGGATTATGCAGAGAGTTCGTTTGGATTTACCCACTTCCAATCGTGTTCTGATGGCGGATGCGAGCGATCTAGGATGGGGCGCAACATTGGATCCTTGAGGTCTTTCCATTCACAGCTCTTCACATCAACCACATGGAGCTTCTTGCTCTTCTCATGAGTTCCCGGCAGTGAATCCCCCACCTCTCGAATCTTCAGGCCATCATCAAATCATCAGGCCCTCCTCTTATCCGACGATTCGACAGTGGTAGCTTACATTCGGAACCAGGGCGGCACACACTCGGTTCCGATGTACAAGCTGGCTTGAGATCTTTTAGTGCTTGTGTTATAACTCCCATATTATATCAAGATTGATATGTCCTTAGTTGATGATTCTACACAATTGATATTTTTCTGAAGGCATGTTTTGTTTTCACAGTAAGGCAGATTCTGGCTGGTGTGACTCATTTGCACTAAGTAACCTTTGCGTGTATCTACATGTAAACATGTTTACATCTAAGGTTGCACAGAAACTATTTTTCATCACTGTACATAATAACATATAGCTGTTGGTTGTTTAATTGTTTAAGTAGGTCAAGGATCTTGTTTACATCAATTAAGACAGAATCACCTGGAAACTGTTAGAAAACAGAACTTTGGAGAAACTTCATCTTCTGGAAAATTCTATCTGAGTACTATATAAAGGTTTGTCAACAGAACTCAAAAACTCATTTTCAGAAAGACCCATTTCAGATAAACTCATTTCAGAAAGACATTGGAGATTATTATCGTTGCAGAACAGTGCATTTATTATAGAAGTAGTGCTTCTTTGAGAATTTGGAAAAGTTATTCCAAAGGAGAATTTATTCATCTTGTAAAAGAGAATTTATACTTTCTGTGAAAAGCCAAGATTCTACTGGATTAATTGGAAATTACCTTTGGCGCCAATATTTTTTGGATTTTTACTCCATTTGAATTTTGCTGAGAATTTTATTATATTTTATTGGAGACTTCTGAAAATTCTAAGTGAACATTTTATTACAAATCTACGGGATACTGTTTCTGAAGACACATTGTTGGATTTTATTTTACCAGCTGGAAAATTTCTTCACAAGATTCTTCACCACTGGATTACTGGATTCTGTCCAACTGTATTTTGGACTAATTCAATAATTGATAAGTACCACTGTTTTTATTTTCTGTAAACTAATTAGTGTAAAAGATCATTGTATCATTTTTTTTTTATATATTTTTTTTAATTAAATTTCAGAATAATTAAATTCATAGTTATTGTTGCTGATTCTCAGATTTCTTTCTGTTTCCAATATCATTAACATTTCCACACCGTAACAGCTTGCTTGTGACATCATCTCTGGTGTGGTGGCTCATCACATTCCCTGTTGTCTGAATGTCCTAGCTGACTGCCTGTCCTGACAGGGCAAGGTCATTTTCACCGAGTGGATGCTTCACAGAGCATTGTTCCAGACACTTTGCAGTCTCTGTGGTCCAGACATTGATCTGTTCATGACCCATTGGAACCATCAGGTGTCACTTTCATGTCACCAAGTCGTGATCCTCTGGCTTTCTCCATGGACGTGCTGTCACTCGATTGGAAAGGACTAGTTGGCGACGTCTTCCATCCGGTTCCGATTCTGCCTCAGGTTCTAACCAATATACGAACCTGCAGTTATTGAATCATTCTGATCACTCCCCTGCCATCTCAGCGGATGTGGATCAAAAAGCTCCACCCTCTGTTGGCTTGGTTCCGGTACATCTCTCTGTATGTTGCGACCTTCTCTGTCAAGGTCGCCCGAGGAGGTATCACATTGACCTGACATCATTGTGCCTTCACGCATATCTTTTGTCCGGTCCTGTCTCCTATAGAGGTTTTTCGAGATGAGCAGTAGATTGCATTTCTTGCATTGCACTCCATTAGTTTACCCCATGTGGCAAAGAGGAAGGTCTTCCGTCGTTGGTGTGCAGAGCACACGGTTGATTAGATGTATGCCAATCCTTTGATTGCAGAGTTTCTAGTCTTATCTGTTTGATTCTCTGGTCTCCAACCTGTTATCATCAAGAGATACAGGGTTATGCTTTTGGAGACTTTTTTGTATGTGGGTAAGCATCGTATCGGCACCAATCAGTACCTGTCCATGCTCATTTGGTACTTTTCTTTGAAAAGGCTTAGCGTTTTGCGTCTGACCCCAAGATGGAACCTTTCTTGGGTGCCACTTTGCTTGGGGGTGGGTGGGGAGAAGCCATTATCCCAGGTAGATATGCATTTTCTCACATACAAGACAACTTTTCTGATTGCTTTTGCCTGTCAGGAGAGTTACCAAGCTTCACACCCTCTCGGTTGATCCGGTTTTTTTAAGGAGTTCCGCCAACAGTGTTACTTTTACCACTGATTGCTCCTTTTTAGCCAAGAATCAGATACCAGAAACATCTCTGTCTCCAATCTGCATCAGGGCTCTTCCTTTGGTTTATGGTAGTTGCCTTTTGCTTTGTCTGGTTCGTGCCATTTGCATTTACCTTAATCAGATGCAATTTATTAGAAAAGGCAGGAACTGATTCATTCTGTACCTGATCCCTGGCTCACAGAAGATCTCTCCTCAATCCATCTCTAGATGGATTTGTCTTGCTGTTAGAGCATCCTGTGCTCATTTGGGGAGGTATGATTGTATTACCAATCACATTTCTGCCCACGAGGTGTGTGCCTTGTCTACATCCTGGGCTTATGCTAACACCGTCTCGTTGTTGGATGTTATGCAGACTGCTTACTGGTGAAATGCCTCTACTTTCGCCACCTTTTATTTGCGTCAGTTGCAGGAGCAGTCTGAGGACCTTTTTTCTCTGGGATCTCTTTCTTCTGCTCAGGCCATCATCCACCCTCGCCAATAACCTTTTTTGTCAACTCTTACATTGTTGCAGTGTCAGTCTTTTTCTTTCCTGTCCTTTTCGCAGAAGTTGATTGACAGTTCTTGGTCTCTTTTTGAATTCTTTCAGGACCAGTTCTATACTTGTGTATTTTTTTACTGTCCTTTCTGTTTTTGTGTCACAAGTGGCCATATACCTCATCTCACATCTTTCGAAATCTATATCGATGTTTGTGATGCAATGGCTCTACAAGCCTTGGGATTGCTTCTCCTGTTCCACGGTTCTACCACAGTCAAGTTATGTGGGGGTTCGTTTCATGATTCCGGCTCTTATTGTCTATTCAGCCTATTATCTATTCAGCCTATTGTAAACAATTGTGAGTAGGTTGATAAGAAATATAAATTTTTTAGTTAATTTCCTTTCTTATTATAGCTACCACAATTGTTCACTGGAGGCCGTCCCGTCTTCTTATTTGGGTAAGAATCCTTCCAGAATAACTCCAATATTGGCGTATTCAAATAGGATGACACAGTGGTTATATGTCTGCACACTGGTTCAGGAAGCTGTGGTATTGGTACAGAGAAAAGTGTCCTGTACTGAGTGTGCGCTATTTGCACTCAGCTGAGTTTTGGCTTATTTTGAGTTGAATTGTGATGAAGTCAAACTTGGCTTATAGTTTGATGAATGGCGAGCGGTTGAGCGGGCAGGCGTGAGTAGTTGGTTTCTGGACGATACTTGATAATGGTTCAATCCACATTAATGAAACTTCTTAGGTCGGCTGTCCTCGGCGAGAGGAAGAACCCTATTTATTTTTTACTTGCTAGGTCAATGGTCAAGGTCACAGTGACCTTGAACATTCTAAATCATAAACAATTGGTTTTCTGGTGATAACTTGACTATGGTTGAACCCACATTCCTGACACTTCTTATGTAGGTTGGCCTTGGTGAGAGAAAGAACACTATATATTTTGGACTTGCTTGGTGAAAGGCCAAGATCACAGTGACCCTGAACATAGTAATCAAAACAATTGGTATTCAGACGTTAACTTGGTAATGGTTTGACCCACATTCATGAAACTTTATAGGTAGGTTGGCTTTTGTGAGAGGAAGAGCCTTATCTATATTGAATGTGCTAGGTCAAAGATCAAGGTCACAGTGACCCTGAACATAGTAAATCGTAAACAATTGGTTTCTGCTCGATCACTTGATAATGGTTCAACCCACAATCATAAATCTTCATAGGTAGGTTGGCCTTGGTTAGAGGAAGAACCCTATATATATTGAACTTGCTAGGTTAAAGGTTAAAGTCAAGGTCACAGTTACCTTGAATATAGTAAATTGTAAACTGTTGGTTTCCAGATGATAATTTGACAATGGTTCAACCCACGTAAACTTCATAGGTTGGTTGGCCTTGGTGAGAGGAAGAACCCTATCTATATTGGATGTGCTAGGTCAAAGGTCAAGGTCACAGTAACCTTGAACATACTAAATCGTAAACAATAGGTTTCTGGATGATAACTTGGCAATGGTTCAACCCACATATGTGAAACATCATATACAGGTTGGCCTTGATGAAAGGAAGAATCCCATGTATTTTTGGACCCTTCGATATGAACGGTCAAGGTCACATAGTAAATTGTAAACAATTGATTTTGGGATGATAACTTGATAATGGTTTGACCCACATTCATAGGTAGGTTGTCTTAGGTGAGTGGAAGACCCCTATTTATATAAATTGTTGAAATGTTGATTACAGAGGGGGGAGATGAGGGGGGAAGAGATGATTAGTATTGGGGTGTGGGTAATTTTGACACCCCAGTGCAGTGAGTTAACAGACAAACTAATCATATATTCATGTCGATTAATATGGTTAACTATTAACCATTCTTCACATTAAACTTACAGTGAACTGCAAAATCTAGCCAACTCAAAGAGGAAACAACATCTCACATTGCACATTGCACATGCTGGAGTAATTCATTGAAATTTTGAAGTATATATGATTATTATTGGACACTGGCACAAAAAAAGAACAACTTAGGATAGTAGCACATCTGCAAAACTTCTATACCATAAATGGACAAATTTCTGCAGCATATGATATGTGTGATTTCTGATACCAATACTACGTCAAAGGTCACAGTAACATTTTACAAAGTAAATCATAAACAACTGGTTTCTAGATGATAACTTGAAAATCGTTCAACCCTCTTTCTTTAATCTTCATAAGTAGGTTGGCCTTGTTGAGAGGAAAAACCCAATTCATTTTGGAAGCAGTAGGTCAAAGGTGAAGGTCACAGTGACCCTTCACATAGTAAATCGTAAAAGTTGGTTTCCCGATGATAAGTTGATAATGATTAAACCCACTTTTGTGCTGTCACAACTCAACATTGGATCAGCGATCCTATCAGCATTTTTTCATAGTGCTTGCACCAGTTTTTCTTTCCCAATTTGCTTGGGAAAGGACCAAAATAAATCAAGAGTATACGTTCAAATTAGGGACTTCCAGTCTTCCACTGCAGTGCAAGCCTGTTGTAAACAATTGTTGTAGGTATAATAAAAAAGAAAATTTGCTATAAAATTTGTATATCTTGATTATTTAATAGTATAACTTGTAGAAGAAGAATTTATTTACTAGAGATTACAGAGACTGATCATTATTTCTTGTGATTGTTTTGCTATAAAACTTACTACATGTACTACAGATGTAGATTTATTTATTGGTGTTTAAGGTCACATATTTCTGCACAATGGCTAATCATGACCATGACAGTTTTATGGGTGGAAGAAGCTGGTGTGCCCTGAGAGAGCCTCTGAGCAATGGCGAGCAGCTGTCAACTCCCCTACATACCAACTACACACAAGCAGGGTTAGCATTGGTTGAAGACAAGTGCACCATCGACGTACAGTACGCCTTAGTACACAACGCCACCATGCCCCCATGTGCGCAATGGGGTGAAGTGTCTTGCTCAAGGACACAACGCAGTTGCTGCAGGTGGGATTCTAACCGAGGGCCTCTCGGCTTGCAGTCTGCACCTCTACCTACTGAGCCACTGTGACCCCACTGCAGATGTAGAAGGTTCTGAATTAATGTTCTCAGTTCAATATGAAGGTAACATTTCTTAAGTGTGTTTCTTCTCCCAGACAAATTCCCTATTGGAGCCGTCATGACGCAAATTTTCCCAATTGTATGGGCCATGGACATTTTCCCAAAGAGGGCAGAAGAATCCCTGTCGGAATTAAACCTACAGCCTTTTTTATTTGAAATTCAGTGCTCGATCAAGGATCCTTGGAGATACCCCATCCAGCCATGTTGCCATGTGTAAACATTATGTATAATTCAGCTATCTGAATATGATGTCAACAATGATAGTTGAAGCTATTTCATTGAAAATAATATCGAATGATAACCGAATGTATATCATATAAATTTTGAATGCATTTAAATTCATAATTGTTATAAAAGAGATAAAATATACATTTGATTCCGATTAAGGTGTGTTTCATAATTTCAAGAGTTGTGACCCTTTCAGTTTCTGTATATAGGTACAGTACATGGAGAGTGAATTACCTCTAAAACACCCATGGAGACTGGAGTGAAGTTTCCTCCCAGACAGTAGCAGTCAATTCCTGTGGTAATGCATGAAAAGGACAAGCACAATTTTAGCCAAGAGTCCTTTTCGTTCAACCTGGAGGTCCCTTGGCTGAAACTTTGCTCATAGTTCAAATCCTTTTTCCCAGTCAAGGAATTTTAGTGTAAGTGGAGACACCACCCCATGAGTGATTTAGTAACAATTCACTCTCCATAAACTGTATAATATATATTATACATTTCCAGACTCCCATAGTTTCACTCAGGTGTTTGAGTTCAGGATCAAAGTGACAAGTCTTTGGATTAGCGAGTAAAAGTGATCAAAGTTGGAATTAGGCCCCATAGGTTTAACCCTTTACCCAACGAATCGCCCTCATCCTCCCGCGTAATATGCAATTTCATTTAAATTTTGAAATCGTCTGTGTTGGGTAAAGGGTTAATAGCTATTCTCTGAGGCATCAAAACAGCCACAAGACGGCCCCACAAAAACAAAGACAAAGATATTTCAGACAGTCAGTATTATAAAATAATTTCTTTAATGGGACTGAACAATAACTGACGTGGCAATTGGAATAAATGTAAAGGCCTTTGGACGACAAAATACCATCACTAACTGAAGGGTCAAAGCATCCACATCCTTTTTTCTAAAAGAAGCCATTGCAGGTCTACAGCAAAAAAAGACCTGACAATAGAGCTGGGAGGTTTTTTGATTTTCCAGAATTTTGCGGCAAACATGGTAAAACTGACCAAACATTGTTTGTGCAAAAACTGATCAAACTATCTTACTAGGTGGACACTAGACTATTAGTCCATGTAGCTTCTTATCACATATTCTATCTGGCAAAGTGCGAAAGTGTTGTGTTCTCATTGTCACATTTTCTCATTTATTGACTCGTCCACCGGACGAGTCAGTAAGGTAAAAAATGTGACACTGAGAACATAACATAGATGAAGTTTATTCATTTGTTACCCTATTTTATCATATGACTCTTCTGTTTTGTTCACTTTAAAACATTTGATATTTTGTTTTCATATTAATCAGTGATAAATAAAGCCTTCCGTCAATTTCATTGGTCAATTTCAAAACTAGACAATTTGATTGGCTGAACAAAATACAACTGGGCCACATTTTCATAATTTACATAATTAGAGTTGGGAGCTTTCATTGGTCAATTTCAAAACTGGACAATTTGATTGTCTAAACAAAATACAACTGGGTCACATTTGCATAATTTCAGTAGGAAGAATTTATGTTACCTGTCCTATTTAGGGTGGGTTATATTGTATTAATCTTTTACCTACAAGAAAAATGCCATTCATTTTTTTTATATTTTGACTTTTTGCTTCCAAAACATAGGTTATGACCCCTCATTGGAACGAGCTCGACGAGCTCGTTCCAATGAGCGGTCATAACCTATGTTTTGGAAGCAAAAAATGAAAATTTTTAGTTATACGAGGATGTTTTTTCCAAGTGCCGTCTGCAACTCAAGTTAGGTGATGGGTTAAAAAGTCATACTAAGTGGCTAATTTGTGCATGTGTGTGTCATATGATAAATAGAATATGAAATGAGTTTTTTTCTCATATAATATTTTTTAAACTTGTCTGAATTGTCCGTTTGGGCTCGCCAAAACGGAAAATTCTTTGACTCGTTTCATAAATATTATATGAGAAAAACACTCATTCCATATCCTCTATGTATGTTTTTTTCTGACTCAATTGATCAATTTTCTGATCCCCTAGAACCCCTAAAAATTGTCAAAGGAATGTTAGGCTAAACCCAATGGAGGTACTTACAGACAAGGCTTTTTGTGGTTGGTGATGTCATTTAAACTATTGCATGTTTTTTGTGAATTACGAAACCTGAAGTGTTATTTACTATATGTTCCTGAGGAACATATAGAAAAACCTAACCAAAACCAAGGTTTTTTTCCTGAAACCGAACCAAAAGCGAATGTGAAAAATCCAAACGATCCAGATCAATCTGACAACACCATTTATGTGCTGTTGCAGATGTTTTTTTTAATTTCAAAGACAGTTCATTTCAGTTATTTTTGAAAGAGAAAGTTATTTGTGGTATCATTTTAGGATATTAACACTTTCAGGGTATGGTGAATCGAAATTGTAGATTGGTGAAAGATAGTAATGGCCACACACCCTGGAAGTGATGTGAAGCCAATGGATGTCAAGGCTCAGTTTGCACTGCTCGAGTCCAGTGACATCCATGCTGCTGCAGACATAAAGAAGTTGATTCTTGAAAATGGTAAGTGCATGTGCATTAAAATTGGATTTTTTTACCAGTGACATTTACTTGTTTCCATACAGGAAGCAAGCTAATAAGTAGGCAGTGTGAATTTGGCTCCTAAAATTTTTATTTGGCTCCTGAATCTAAATATGGTCTTCTAAGTTGGCTCATAACCATAAGACCCCATTTTCTCCATTTGGCCCATTTTTATTACCTGCGTCGTCAGTGGCAGAGCAGGTGTAGTAACCGCTCGATTACATCCGTGCGTCAGTCCGTGCGTCAGTCCATCCGAAACACTTCTTCTGTCAAAGTTTTCTTGGCTTCTATGAAAGGGAATGATTTTATATATGGTCTGCTGCTTCATAATGATGAGTTGTATCGTGTATCTAATTTTCAGATCTGCCGTGCAGCCACTTCCTGTTTGCCGATACTTATTGCATGCAGAGACACATGTCCAGACCTGGTATTGGTCTTGGCTTGTTAAACAGTGAGAACTGTAGTCATGATTTCTAGTGAAGCCTTGGCAGCCAAGACCTGATTAGAAATGGTTCAAACCATTGAACAACTTAAATTAAACATCTTAAATTATGCCCAAAAAGAGTTTAATTAAAAGCACAAATATATGTCCTACATAGATGATAACTTCCAATTAGAAGCTTGCTATCAGAAAGTGGTATTGTAATAGGCAGCTGATAGGTGGTGGGCATCATCCATCAGGAAATCCTGTTTGAGGTTTCTGACACCCATTGTTCCAATCGGAAAGGGAAAATATAATCTCCTGGCTAATTCACTAGGTCTCTTATAAGTGTTAGGCCTACAGGTTGTCAGGTTCCACTATCCAGTTATCAACTGATGGTGCCTCAGTACTGTTGTATTTTAACATGTGGTTCCTCTACAATTTCAGGGTAGCTAAGATTTCCTTGTCTGGAATCTTTTGGCAACTTATATCCAGTGGTAGGGCCCTGTGAAGTTTCGAGATTCAATTTCAGATCTTAAGTTGGTATTCAGTTCGATTTGAAATTGACTGCCCAATTTGTTTTCCTTCGAATCTTTGCACTGGAATTTTGTTTGGTATATGTCATCCTAGTCGTCTAACAAAACATAGAGCCATGACAGAAATTGTAATTAACCCTTTACCTAATGAATCGTCCGCATCCGCCCATGTAATTTACAAAATAAGTAGTTTAAAAAAATTTTTTCTTAAAAAAATTTCAACGAAACCATATCATGTGACCCCCTCATTGGAACAGGCTCATCAAGCTCTTTCCAATGAGGGGTCACATGATCTGGTGTCGTTGAAATTTTTTTAAAAATTTTAAAAAACAAATAATAAATTTTGATATCGTCTGCATTGGGTAAAGGGTCGTGAATGTTGAAAATAAAGACTTGAGTGTAATTTCTGCTAAATTAAGATAAAAAGTATCTTGTATACATGCCACTATCCATGCTAATTCCAGTTTCACAATAGTGAAACCTGTCTCGAGAGACCTCCTGTTTTGCCAAGCAAAAGTGGTCTCTTAAGACAGGTGGTCTCATAACAGGTTTGGGGATTTCAGCAAGTCACTGACCGACCAAGGAATATTTGTTATGGGCCTAATGTATAAAAAAAAACAGAACAACCTTATTCATCTTATAATTTATTACATGTAAAATAGTTTTTCTTTATGTTTTCATTCATTGCATGTATTCATGAATAATATATTTCAGTTACATGTTTTGCCTTATTTCATGTGTAAATAAAATAAATAATATACTCTTGTATGCACAACAAACTGAATAAAACATCAATAGTTGCACAATACCACTGCTGAAAGCAAATTTAAAGTTCCCAAGCAATATTGACAAATGAGCTCACGGTTGCTAGTGGCTTGCCTCATGCAGTGCCCAGTACAGAATTCTTGCACCCATTTATGTTTTTGAACAAAAATCCGTACTGGGTAATATTCCGACTACATCATCAAGGCATGCCTTCAATGAAGGCATGCCTTGATGATGTTGTTGTAATATTTTATCAGTCTGGAATGCCTGCATTCAGTTCAAGGTTCGATTCCATTTCAAATAATATACTCCAAAATAAGTGATTCGCAGGACCTTTTCCATGTGGTTTCTTAAATGGGAAAACAGTTGGTGGACACTCTATGCTACATGTAAGCTGTAGAGCCTTTTACTTGCAAACTGCAACATGATTAACTTCTATTTCATTCCCAATAAAATGCCAAAAATAAAATTCAGTGATTCTCTCTGGGTACTCCGACCTCCTCCACCCATAAAAATGCCTCACACGTTGTTGTCGTACTGCCTGTTGAAAGTGTCATTAAACCCCAGTAAACAAATAAACTTCACTATGTTAACTCTTGGTCCAACACAACTTGAAAGCAACTCAGTCAAAATTTTCTCTTAATTCCTTAATGCTGCCAGCAGATATCCCTGCCCAGGGCAGGATTTCTCTTGCACCTGAAATAAGTATAATCTGGCCTCAATTAATCTAAATTTCCCAGTGTAAATTAAATGGACTTTTTGGCCAGTGATTTTTGAGTTAAATATAGATAAATTTTTCATCAAATCTAGTTATGGCTGCTTCACAGAAGCCATGACTACTTGATTTGGTGAAAAATATTTTGAAAATACTCAGCAGGTGAAGAGTTAAGGTTTGAATGTTTCCAATTTTCGCCTCAGAATCTTGGGTTAGGATCACTGATTGGACAGTGCACATTGATCTCGATCCATTTACGGTCATGAACTGTTTTGGAAGCAAACTTTGAATAATGAAGTGTATAAGTTAGCAGGGTGTCAGATTTAGCTCATTTCTTAATCAAAGGTCAACATATGCAGGCCTCTCCCAATTATAAATTTAGGTAATTTTTCAAGAGGATCAGCATAATTTTTTCAGGTGAAAATTTTTTTCTTTTTATTTTTCTAATAAAGCATATCTGTTTCGTAAATGTTGAAGTCAGATAAATGCAGTTTCTGGTATTTAAACGGGAACTTTAAGTTCCCATAATTTCATAAACTGCAGATAAATTGAACGAACATATACCTTTATGTTAAGTGGGAACATCAGCACTTCATTTCAAGGCCATATTATAGATACTGTTTGACTTGGGGCCATGAAGCTTGATGGCTGTATCAATCACCAAAATATATGTTGCAGACCAAAACTGCATTTCTGTGACCAGGGATTAAGTATTTAAGATAACCCTACATAGGAGTTGAAAAAAAATTTCATAACCCATTTGGGACAAGATAACCCCATTGCCATTGTGCTCTCTTTTGTCGGTAGGTTTTTTTTTTGGACTGGTAGAGTGTTAAAGTATTTTTGTTCTTGGCAACATTTGCTGACTTGTCTTTGACTTGTTATAATTTATGGGAGAGTGCTTCAGACTGTCCTATAAATTGTGACAATTCAAATTCCACACAGGCTTACTAATTTCACTTCAAAGATAAATATGAAACACATTCACAAAATATGAAGTTGTGGCATGAGCACTTCAAAATATTGACCAAACATGGGCTTTAAGCACTCTAACAGTTATTGAACACAAAAATAAAATGCCTACCTTTAGCATTGTTCAGTTGATCTTCCTTTCACAAGTATATTGTGATGTCTCCACCACCTACTCCTTCATTGGCCAACTATATAACTTGTCAAATATATAACTTGCTTCTTCAAAATACATCAAAAGTTAGGCAAGTAAAAGCATAATCCTTTAAATTCAGAATGATCCCCAACTATTGACAAGCAATAAATATTTAACACAGAAAGCACCAAAAACAAAATAGAAAAAGATCATTTACTTTTGGAAAGGGTTTATGATAAATTTGTTTGAAACTCTTAATTTGAATCAGGAGGTTTTCGAGGAGCAAGAAAAGGTTGTCCTGGAAAATTTTAGAAAACCTTTGGAGGGACTTGACGCATGGTTATCAATTTCTGCATACCTGTGTGACTAATTTTTCCCGCTTGTCCGTATTTAGTGCAATGTTTCAATGCATGCCTATGAATCCTGATGGGTATGTGCATCATTGTACAAAGGTGTATCATAATCGTATAACTCATAATTTGGTAAATTTATTTGTCAGTTCAAGCATAAAAATGTTCATGTGTCATCTCCCATTCTGGACCCTTTTGGATACTGCATGACCTGTATGAAGGACCACAAAAGAGTTTATGTATCATTGTCCAAGATGCACCTTCGAGCAAGCAAAACTAGTAAAACTAGATTGGTTTGACCTGTTTTCTTGTGTGACTGCACTTGGTGCAAAATTCTTTTGAAGGCTATATTTCTGATGCTTGGAGTGTTTGGTGGATGGTATTTAGTAAGCACATTCTCGTTCACTCATCTTTTTTTCTGTGCATAATCATAATATTCTTGTGATATCTGCAATAAGCATATGCTAGGTTTGCCTTGTTGACTGGTTGAGTTCTGTAAGCCCAAATTTGTGCTTTATTCAGAAGTGAAGGTACAATGTACCATGTAACATCAGGCTTCATTTTTAGTAAAGTTTTATCAATGCTTTTTCACAAGAGTTATAACCCTTTGTAAAAAAATGACTAATTTTGAGCATGATAGTGCAATGACTTCAACAAACATTAACCTATTTGACTGATATGTTGCACATCGCTTTCAAGGAACATTGTCTTGATTGAGAGGCTCCGTCCCATGTACGGCAACAGAAATTTTGTGCTTGATAGTGCAATAACTTAAACAAACAGCAATCGATTCCATTCATTTTTAGCTCAACTTTGACGTAGTCAAATTTGAGGTTATGTCATGGCCCGTCGTCCGTCTGTACGTTTGTCCATCCATCAATAATTCAATACGGCTCGGGCTAGAGGCCAGAATTTATGAACTGAACTTTACAAAACTTTTTGGGTACCTTTGTTATCACCGTGGGATGAGAACGAGTGTTTTTGGGTGTGGTCCAAAATTCAAGATGGCCACCTGCAGCCATTTTGTTCCGAAATTGGTGCAATCAGTTTTTTGTACAGAACCTCTGTATGGAAGTTTTGATTTGAATAAATTTTTGTATGAATGTTTAGTAACATGGAATACATCACATATAATAGTGTGGTTTTTTTCTCATGCAGAAATTATGCAAATTAGATGAACTTTGATTTATTCAGTTCCACTTATGCACGGTAAGTACACATGTCAATACGGCTCGGGCTAGGAGATGTATTTATGAACTGATCTTCACAAAACTTCTTGGGTACCTTTGTTATCACCTTGGGATGAGGACGAGTGTTTTCGGGTGCAATCTGAAATTCAAGATGGCTGCTGTCGGCCATTTTGTATCAAAATTAGGTACAATCAGTTTTTTTTTACAGAATTTCTATTCGGCTCGGGCTATAGGCCGTATTTATGAACCAATCTTTATGAAACTTTTTGGTTACCTTTGTTATCACTGTGGGATGAGAACGAGTGTTTTGGGCTGCAGTCCAAAATTCAAGATGGCCACCGGCAGCCATTTTGTACCGAAATTATTGCAATCAGTTTTTTGTCCACAACTTCTGCATCCACAACCTCTGCATGAAAGTTCTGATTTGAATAAATTTTTGTATGAATGTTTAGTAACATGGAATACATCACATATAATACAGGTTTTTTTCTTGTGCAGAAATTATGCAAATTAGATGAACTTTGATTTATTCAGTGCTACTTAATCACAGTAAGTACGCATGTCAATATGGCTCAGGCTAGGGGCTGTATTTATGAACCGATCTTCATGAAACTCCTTGGTTACCTTTGTTATCACCTTGGGACAAGAACAAGTTTTTTTTTGGGTGCGGTCAGAGATTCAGGATGGCTGCTGGCGGCCATTTTGTACCAAAATTAGGTACAATCGGTTTTTTGTACAGAACTTCAATATGAAGGTTCTGAGTTGAATAAAATATTGAATGAATGTTTAGTAACCTGTAATACATCACATATAATACGGGTTTTTTCTCGTGCAGAAATTATGCAAATTAGATAAACTTTGATTTATTCAGTGCTCCTTTTCCACAGTAAGTGCAAATGTCAATATGGCTCGGGCCAGAGGTTGTATTTATGAACCGATCTTCACGAAACTTCTTAGGTACCTTTGTTATTAGTCCCCTACGGGAACCGTAAGGGGACTATAGGATTGCACTCCGTCCGTCTGTCTGTCTGTTTTTGTTACCACCTCTCCCTCCAACATGCTTTAAGCTACACCTTTCATATTTGATACATGGATAAATGGTTCTGAGAAGATGATGCTCGCTCAAAATCTTTGTTTCAAAATCCAAGATTGCGGAATGGTGGCCATTTTTGTTGTGTTTTTTTTTAAGCTTTCTTCTCTATTTTCATGTTACCACCCTTCCCTCCAACATGGTTCAAGCTACACTTTGCATATTTGGCACATGGATAGAAGATTGGAAGGGGATGATGCACGTTCAATATTTTTTTTTCAAAATCCAAGATGGCGGCATGGCAGCCATTTTTGTTGTGTTTTTTTAAGCTTTTTTCTCTATTTTATGTTACCACCCCTCACTCCAACATTGTTCAAGCTACATTTTTCATGTTTGGCACATGGATAGAGGGTTGTGTTGGGATGATGCATGTTCAATATTCTTTTTTTCAAAATTCAAGATGGCGCCATGGCAGCCATTTTTGTGTTTTTCAAGCTTTTTTCTCTATTTTATGTTACCACCCCTCCCTCCAACATGGTCCAAGCTACACCTTTCATATATGGTACATGGATAAAGGGTTGGGAGGGGATTATGCACGTTCAATATTTTTTTTTCAAAATCTAAGATCTGTCTGTCTGTTCGTCTGTCTGTCTGTCTGTTTTTATGTTACCACCTCTCCCTCCAACATGCTTTAAGCTACACCTTTCATATTTGGTACGTGGATAAATGGTTCTGAAGGGATGATGCACGCTTAATTTTTTTTTTTCAAAATCCAAGATGGCAGAATGGAGGCCATTTTTGCTATGTTTTTTAAGCTTTTATTTCTCTATTTTTATGTTACCACCCCTCCCTCCAACATAGTTCAAGCTATACTTCTCTCAATTCTCAATGTTTAGATTCCATTCACATTTCAAATACTCTCTGATAACCTGTATTTTACCCAAAACCACTCCCCCTCCTCCCACACCTCCACCCAAGTCTGACACTCCTGTTGACTGTTGTCATGAAACCTGAATTGGACACCTTTCATATTTGGTACGTGGATAAATGGTTCTGAAGGGATGATGCACGCTTAATATTTTTTTTTCAAAGTCGAAGATGGCAGAATAGCGACTATTTTTGCTGTGTTTTTTAAGCTTTTTTTTCTCTATTTTTATGTTACCACCCCTCCCTCCAACATGGTTCAAGCTACACTTCTCTCAATTCTCAACTTTTAGATTCCATTCACATTTGAAATCCTGTCTGATAACCTGTATTTTACCCAAACCACCCCCCAGGTCTGACACTCCTGTTGATTGTTGTCACGAAACCCGAATTGTCCCCAAGCTGAACCGTTCCCAGGCCGAACCGTCCCCAATTATTTTACCAAAACTGCACCCCCCCCCCCCCCCCCCCCCCCAGGTCTGATACTCCTGCTGACTGTGTGGTCATGTCTTATGTGACAAAAACACCTTATGTCACAAAAGCGCCGTAGGGGACTAAAACCACCTTGGTGGTCAAACACTTGTTATCATCATGGGATGGTAACGAGTGCTTTTGGGCTCAGCCCAAAATTCAAAATGCCTGTCGGCAGTCATATTTATAGGAATTGTCTGAGTTACATTTTTTGTACAGAACCTGTAAAGAGATTTTTTTTGTCTGTAATGTTTGCTATAAATTTATTGGGTGCCTTTGTTATCACTGTGGTATGAGAACAAATATTTTTGGGTTTAGTCAGATCCAATCAGGGACTCAGAAAGGGAGATAATTAAAAATCTTTTCAAAAACACCAGGCAAAATAATGTTTCTTGAATTCAGCATCCCAAGGATGTGTGTATTCAAATATGTTGAAGCAAAGTTCCTGTGTTAATATTTGGTGTTGTTTGATGAAAGTAAACATTATTAGCACAACCTGTTTTCTATTTCCAATGAGAAAAATAAAAGATTCTCGACCCTGGGAACCCTATGTGCTAAAGATAAAAAATTCAAATACCCATGTTTTAAGATGGACTGGACAAATATTTATTAGTTTGAATCAACCTAATAATAATAATAACACTTTGGCCGGCCGCTGATTTGTCGCGGTTCTCGTATGAGAAGGCCTTGGTTACCCATTTTCTACCAACTGCCTCCCTATTCCCGCGCTTCTTCTCTCCTCCCAACACTCGGAGACGAACTGCTTGATGACATCCCTTGACTCATTCTTGCAATCTCTTCGATTAGTATATTAACCCTCTCCTTTGAGTCGCCCCCTAACCACATGTCCTTCATTCTACCGTCCCACTTCCCCATTATACTCCCCGCGAATCTTGTTCTTTTGGACTGGTATTTTGGGCATTCTATAAGAAAGTGTTCCAGGCTCTCCACCACGCCCAAGTTACACATCTGGCATTCCTTTTCACTGTTTTTCCCAATTTTTCCCCTCAGCTCCAGGGACCGCGACCTCAGCTTGAACAACAGTGACCCCCCAAAGGTGCCATCAAGGTACTCTTCAAAACCAGGCTTCTCTTTATCACGCAGGCCACCCAAAGATCTCTTTGATTTGACCCCCTCTCGCCAATTACGGTTACAATCCTCCATGACCCTTTCTCTGACGATCTTTTTGCCCTGGTTTGCCACAACATCAAGGTCCGAGATCTCCAGTGAGTAGTTTTCTACTAGCTCCCTCACTTGGACCATCCACCTCGTCTTGATATTTGAGTTGAAAGTTCTCAGGAACATTACTTTACACCATCGGCTATCGGGGAGATTTATCAAATAATTAAGATAACCAAGTTTCAATAGAAGGGTTTAAATCAAACAGGCCAAAACAATTGCTAACATTTGGCTTATGGTGCACCATACAAGGATCCCCATTGTAACATTAACCCCATGGAGATTTCTTTTCTAGTTTAGCATCTAACTCTCACCCACCTTTACAATACTTTACCTGTACATCTGTTACAGACTATGGTCAGTATGTATGTACAGACCTTCACAATACTTTACATGTACCTTTGTTATCAGGTCATTACCTAGATGTGTGTCATTGTTCAAGTGTCACATACTATTCATGAACATGCCTTACACAAGTTGAGCTACAGTGTCATTGATACTTTCATTGTTTTCTAAGAAGACTGTCTCAATCGAGTTAGAAAATGGGTTTGGTCCGATATACGACAGCAAAATTATTGGGCTGACTTGGTAATTTTTTGCGAATTTTGTCACCGATAGTGCGATAACTTGAACAAACGTCAACCAATCCAATTCATTTTCGTTATGTGGGTTTCCAGGAACATAGGCAGCAGAATTATTGGGCTGACTTTGTAAATTTTTGCAGATTTTGTTCTTGATAGTGCCATAACTTGAACAAATGTTCACCGATTTGATTCTTTTCTTTTTTTATTATATGGGTTTCTAGGAATTTTTATTATATGGGTTACACGGAATATTGTCTTGATCAAGTTAAAAAATGGGCTCTGTCGGATACATGGCGGCAGAATTACTGGGTTGACTTAGTCATTTTATGCAAATTAGTTATTTAGAAAAGGTACTCGGATGCTTTTTAGTTCATAGCCACCATTGCATTAGCCACAAAAACTCGACCCTGCATTGGTGAAGCGACCCCTTGTCTTTGGATGTGTTGCATATTAAATGTATCTTTGAAGTGAATATTTTCAGACTGTATAGCTTTGCCTTATTACAACTTATGGGAGAGTGCCGATGTAACCACTCCCATAACTTGTAACAAGGCAAAGACATGTGAACAAATTCTACACACCAAAATATGTTAACATTAAGCACTCTACTGGTTAATGTTTATTTCTTGTTAAACTTTGAGTATAAGCTGTTATTTGAGACTTTTAAAGATATGATCAAACAAGGCATGTTTCAGTATAGTATCATATGATTAACAATAATTAGTGAATATGAATTTTTTTTCAGCCAAAGAATCCTGGTTGTTAACAGGTTTAGTGGATTACTATTATGCTTCGAATTCAGTCCAAGCCAGAGATCTTTTGGTACAGATTAAAGAACCTCATATAAAGGTTTGTGCAAATTTGGAGTTCTCCATTGAATTGTCATGGTACTAAGTCTGATCTGATTTAGTGTTGTACGGTTAACCGGTTCTATAAGTCGGTTTCGGTTTTGCTTGAAAACCGAAACCGTGTAACTGGTAAATGAGTACGGTTTCGGTTTTTTCCTAAAATGTCGGGAAGAGATGTTTTCTTTATTCAGTTTGCACTAACAATGTCTGAAATGTCAAGCTTTGTCAGGAAATAACAGTGTCGTCAATGCACGCCACATTCTGGGTGTAAAGGGGTCACTGCAGCATGTCCAGATCACTCGAGAATGATGTTTGACAAGTTGTCAATCACACATCGTTGATGTAAAAATGGGTTGTGTTTTCTGTGAGAACGACAAAACAGACAGCCAACACGCCTACATTTCACTGATTACAGGAAATACCTTGCGCAATTGGCTTCGTTTTTGAACAGGTTTGTATGACATAGTCAATCAGTTTAATTAAAATTACTTATCTACAATCTGTTGGACAGGGAATAATATCGTATCAGAACAAGATCTTGGCATTTCAATGTCGTATTCGAAAATAACATTTGTCACGGGTTGCCCCACCACGTGTTTCGGATGTAGTCTGTTGCCTCCCTTGATGTGCTTATCCGGGAAGAGGTTTTACTGCAATTCAGTCTTGGTATGTTCCGACCCGAGATGATTTGTCCTGAAGGCTTCGGCCCACTAAAAACACGAAACCACAAGTTCTTTTTCTATTTAGTTCAATATATGAAGGCCGAAACATCTTGAACCGAAACATCCCGAGGCCAAAACGTCCCAAGACCGAATCGTCCGTATCCACGGGAAAAAGCTGCGTTCCGTAATATCGCTGTCAACGTGCCACGGTTGCATTCCCACACAACCTACTTTAAGGGGGCCAACCAAAGGAATAAATCAGTGGTAGAAATTGGAATGGCAAGAGGCAAACACAAAAAAGTTACAATATATAACAGTACACCAGTGAATTTGTGAAATCAATTCCATTGAGCTAAAACCATTGTGTGTGCGAGGTGTGTGTGGAGGGGGGGGGGGTGGTGAGGGAGGAAAGACAATATGTATTTGGTAAAGTGGTTCGTTTTGAAGCCCACCCAGCTACAAACAATATGACTTTCCCATACCAGGCTGACAGGCTGACATGAAATGATTGCTGATTATTTTACTAGGGCGGGTGGTGGCACTAGTCACCACTGTGTGTGTGTGAGGGGTGGGGGGGGTTATTGAAAAGAGTCCATACATCAGTTCATTGTCAAATATGTTAGGATGGGTGCCTAGGTGACTCACTTGGCAACGCTTGTTATTATTTGCAATGCCTGGTAGGGTCATTTTGTTAGGCTGCCCAAGGGCCCCACCCAGGAGTGAGCACTGAACTGAACCCTGGGAAATTGTGAATTAGATCTTTTCACACCCATGTGTTAATATCAATTCATCATAGACTCTCTATGCCTGAACTTAAAGACCAGAGATGGGGGGGGGGGGGAGGGAGGGGCATGTGCCTAGAATTGGTGAGTGGTTATATTCTACGAACACTGTTACATTTTATTTTCTTTTATATTATTTTGTTTTGATAATGCCTGCCATTTATACACTTAGCACAAATGCTAGTTAATGCCAATTAAATCATCATTGAAAATATGACAGTATGGAATTATATCGACACTACATGGTTTCTGTTGGAAACTGCAGATGTCTTACTATAAAAAAACGAAAACCGACCTATAAACCGAGTTTTTTTTTAAAAACCGAACCGAAACAAGAAAAATAAAACCGCACAACACTAATCTGATTGACAAAGAGTATCCCATATCATTCCTGAATTTTTCATAAAAATCTTGCAGACACAAGGGGACCTGAAAAGATGTTATCTCAGCTTTTTCAGGCAACCCTTTTTTCAGGGCATCCTTTTAAATCTTCATAAGCCTGAGAAAGGTAAACATAATAAGGTGGGCGAGTGGGCTAAAGCAATTGGTTTCTGGTCAACAACTTTAGTTTTATTTAATGCAAGTCCACCAAACCAACAGGGTTGATACCCTCATGGAAAGGGAAAAACCATATCTATTTTCAGGTTTGTCAGCTGAAAATCAAGCTATGGAAAACTGGTATAAAATAACCAAGGGAGGCTGAATACTGGCGCTAATCCATGTGAAAATTATAGCATGTCCGGTTTGTACATGTGTGTACTCATCAGAGACGTTTGTGTTAGGGCTCGTCATACCGGATATATATAGGTTATTGTTCGTTGTGTAGCTGGACAGAAATGTATAATGACATGAGATTCTGCTCAACAGCGGGTAACCGAGAGGGGTAGATGCGGCAAAATATCTCATTAATCTAATGTTGTGCGGTATTAATCATTAAGTGTGATCATATTTTTTGTTGGTAATTCCATACAATTTGTTGAATGCTGGGTGGAGCACATTTGCTGAGGGCCTACAGATGATGAAATGAATAGAGAAAATAAAGGGTGGCTACAGACAACAGCTGGAAGTTTGAAGTTTGATACAATAAAAGAATGTATCAAAAAATTGTTTTAGTTTGTGGTTCTATTATAGCATGTCCTTCTGTGAATTTAAATTATATAAGGTTTTATTTCTATGTTTCTGCTACTTTCTGTTCATCATGTCTATCGCCCTTGTGCAAGGCTACTTTATGACCACAACGTCATTAATGGAATGACGTATCCTATGCAAGGGAGGACTAGTTAAGTTTCACACTGCATTGTACAGGATGGGCAATATTTGTAAAGAATGTTATTTACTATACTATACTCCATGGGAGCGCGGTTGCTCAGTGGTAGACTGTTGGACTACTGTGCTAGAGGTCCTGAGTTCGATCCCCATCTGGGACGACCCATGTTGTGTCCTTGGGCAAGGCATTTTATCTTGGTTGCCTGCATGGGGGCACGGTGATGCGGTGTACTAAGGCGTACTGCACGCTGATAGTGCACATGTCTTCAACTGCTATAACCCTGCTTGAGCGGAGCTTGAACAGAGTTAGAATGTTGAGGAGCTAATAGTTGCTTGCCGATGCTCGGTGGTTCTCTCCGGGTACTCTGGCTTCCTCCACCTGTAAAACTGTCACGGTCACGATTAGCTATTGTGCATAAGTATGTGACCTTAAAAACCAATAAATAAATACTATACTTCACAGATTGGTCTCATCTGCCACTTCATAGACATTCAGGGTTCGTTACCTGTGATGTATGTTTGAAAACATTCAGAAGGAGAGAATACCTCACGCGGCACAAATCACGTGAATGCCACACATTGAAAGGACAACTTCAAACACCTCGGCATCCTGTCAATGACTTGCTTTCAGCTGCTATTATGAAAAGTGTACCAGAGTTACTAAACACCAGTACATCACCTCACACAGTGTATAACCATGTAAAAAGTATGAACAACACTATTGGGCCAGCCAGTATGGGTACCATTGCTGGAGCAAACCCAACAATTCACAGGGAGAGGGGAAACACTCTACTCCCACCCCCAATCCCCCCAAATGTCAACTCACAACCTTGTATAATACAAGTAAAGTGTTAGTTTACCCGGCTCAAACCTTATATAACTTAAATTCACAGATGGACATGCTGTAATAGAACCACAAACTAAAACAATTTTTTCATGCATTCTTTTATTGTAAAATTCACAGTGTAGCTGATTCAGCTGTCATCTGTAGCCACCCTTTATTTTCTCTGTTCATTTCACCATCTGTAGGCCCTCAGCAGATGTGGGGAAAAAATGGCCAAATTTTTTGAAAATCTTCTAATGAACCACCAGTAGCAGAGACTTGATATGTGGTATACAGAGTCCTTTTGAGGTTTAGAATCAAGTTTGTTCAAGAGAAGTTTGTCGGGCATTATTTGCCTTCTTTATGGGAGGGGCAAAAATTTTGGCCACGCCTAAAATTTCTATTTTCAGAACCGTGAGGTCAATTTGAACCAAATTTGATATGAGATGATAATGGGTCATAAGTAGTTGATTGATGCAAAAAAAAATTTTCTCATTGCCCCGTGGGAACCTCGGGAGCTAAAAATAGGAAAAACCTTAAAACTGCCATATCTCCAAAACTACACGGCACAGAGAATTCTTATTTTGAATAAAGCTTACTTTTATCCAGTAGAATAGAATGGTTAAAAAAAATCCCTATCGGTTTGATCACAAGGAACTTTTTTTAGGACTTTGAAAAAGTGCTGAGTCAGCACTTTTTAACACTGGAGGCAATGGGAAAAAGATTAAAAAATCTTCTTCTCCAGATCCAGCAGGCAGAATCTTTTGATATTTGGTATGCAACATTGAAGGGTGGATCTAATTCAAGTTTGTTCAAATCTGCCCCCTGGGTTCATATTTGGGCTCAGTATAGGAGCCCGATTTGAACTTAGTGCATTTCAGGCAAATTTCTTAAAAAATCTTCTTCTCCAGATCCAGCAGGCAGAATCTTTTGATATTTGGTATGCAGCATTGTGGGGTGGTTCTGATTGATGTTTGTTCAAATCGGCTCCCTGGATGCATATTTGGGCTCAGTATAGAAGCCCGAATTCGAACTTAGTGCATTTCAGGTAAATTTCTTCAAAAATCTTCTTTTCCAGATCGAGCAGGCAGAATCTTTTGATATTTGGCATGCAACATTGTGGGGTGGATCTGATTCAAGTTTGTTCAAATCGGCCCCCTGGGTTTATATTTGGGCTCACTATAGAAGCTCGAATTCGAACTTAGTGAATTTCAGGCAAATTTCTTAAAAAAATCTTCTTCTCCAGATCCAGCAGGCAGAATCTTTTGATATTTGGTATGCAACATTGTGGGGTGGATCTGATTCAAGTTTGTTCAAATCGGTTCCTTAGATTCATATTTGGGCTCACTATAGAAGCCCGAATTCGAACTTAGTGCATTTCAGGCAATTACGTGATAATTTTCCTATTTGGGTGTGATCTATCAACCGTCACGACTGCCCGGGCCCAAAACCTGAAAACCTTTAGCACAGTCTACAGGTCATATTTATGGAGGGATTTCATTGTAACTTGATAGGTTGACTTCATATAATGTCTAGATGAGAAAGTCCCCTTTTGGACGTGATTGGGAAACTGTTATGGCTACAGGGGCCCGAAGCCCAAAAACCTTTAGCACAGTCAACAGGTCATATTTATGAAGGGATTTCATTGTACCTTCGTAGGATCAATCCACATGATGCCCAGATGAGAATGTCCCCTTTTGGTTGCGATCATTCAGCCATGATGGCTGCCCGAGCCCGAAGCCCGAAGCCTGAAAATCTTTAGCACAGTCTACATGTCATATTTATGGAGGGATTTCATTGTAACTTAATAGGTTGACTTCTTATAATGTCTAGATGAAAACGTCCCATTTTGATCGCGATCCTTCCGTCTTGATGGCTGCCGAGCCCAAAAACCTTTAGCATAGGCAAAAGGTCATATTTATGGAAGGATTTCATTGTAACCTGTTAGGCTGACTCCATATAATGCCTAGATGATGACATTCCCTTTTGGTCGTGATTGGTCAACTGTGACGGCTACAGATGCGTGAAGCCCGAAAACCTTGAGCACAGTCTACATGTCATATTTATGAAGGAATTTCATTGTAACTTCGCAGGATCACTCCAGATGATGTCCAGATGAGAATGTCCCCTTTTGGTTGCGATCATTCAACCATGATGGCTGCCCGTGCCCAAAGCCCGAAAACCTGTAGCACAGTCTACAGGTCAGATTTATGAAGGGATTTCATTGTAACTTGGTAGATTGACTTCATATAATGTCTAGATGAGAACGTCCTCTTTTGGACACGATTGGGCAACTGTAACAGCTAATTGGGCACGAAGCCCGAAAATCTTTAGAACAGTCTACAGGTCATAATTATGAATGGATTTCATTGTAGCCAGGTAGGATCACTCCAAATAATGTCTAGATGAGAACATCCCCTTTTGGTCGCGACCATTCAGCCTTGATGGCTGCCCGAGTCCAAAGACCTTTAGCATAGTCTATAGGTTGTATTTATGGAAGGATTTCATTATAACTTGTTAGGTGGACTCCATATAATGCCTAGATGATGACATACCCTTTTGGTCATGATTGGTCAACTGTGATGGCTACAGGTGCCCGAAGCCCAAAAATCTTGAGCACAGTCTACAGGTCGTATCTGTGAAGGGATTTCTTTGTAACTTCGTAGAATCACTCCAGATGATGCCCAGATGAGAGTGTCCCCTTTTGGTTGTGATCATTCAACCATGATGGCTGCCCAACCCTTGAATACCTTTAGCACAGTCTACAGGTCATATTTATGAATGGATTTCATTGTAACTTGGTAGGTTTAACTTTATATAATGTCTAGATGAGACTGTCCCCTTTTGGACACGATTGGGCAACTGTGACAGCTACAGGGGCCCAAAGCCCGAAAACCTTTAGAACAGTCTACAGGTCATAATTATGAAGGAATTTCATTGTAGCTTGGTAGGATGACTCCAAATAATGTCTAGATGAGAACGTCCCCATTTGGTCGCGATCATTCAGCCTTGATGGCAATCCGAGCCCAAAAACCTTTAGCATAGTCTATAGGTCGTATTTATGGAAGGATTTCATTGTAACTTGTTAGATTGACTCCATATAATGCCTAGATGATACTCCATATAATGCCTAGATGAATGACATCCCCTTTTGGTCGTGATGGCTACAGGTGCCCGAAGCCCGAAAATCTTGAGCACAGTCTACAGGTCATATTTATGAAGGGATTTCATTGTAATTTCGTAGGAACACTCCAGATAATGCCCAGATGAGAATGTCCCCATTTGGTTGCGATCTTTCAACCATGATGGCTGCCCGAGCCCAAAGCCCAAAAACCTTTAGCACAATCTTCAGGTCATATTTATGAAGGGATTTCATTGTAACCTGGTAGGTTGACTTCATATAATGTCTAGATGAGAACAGCCCCTTTTGGACATCATTAGGAAACTGTGACGGCTACAGGGTCTCGAAGCCTGAAAACCTTTAGCATAGTCTACAGGTCATATTTATGAAGGGATTTCATTGTACCTTGGTAGGATGACTCCAAATGATGTCTAGAGGAGAATGGCCCCTTATGGTCGTGATCATGCAGCCTTGATGGCTGCCCGAGCCCAAAACCCCAAAACCTTTATCATAGTCTGTAGGTCATATTTATGGAAGGATTTCATTGTAACCTGTTAGTTTGACTCTATATAATGCCTAGATGATGACATCCCCTTATGGTCGTGATTTGTCAGCTGTGACGGCTTCAGGGGCCCGAAGCCGAAAACCTTGAGCACATTCTACAGGTCATATTTATGAAGGGATTTCATTGTAACTTCGTTGGATCACTCCAGATGATGCCCAGATGAGAATGTCCCCTTTTGGTCATGATCACGCAGCATAGTCTACAGGTCATATTTATGAAGGGATTTCATTGTACCTTGGTAGGATGACTCCAAATGATGTCTAGATGAGAATGGCCCCTTATGGTCGTGATCATGCAGCCTTGATGGCTGCCCGAGCCCAAAACCCCAAAACCTTTATCATAGTCTATAGGTCATATTTATGGAAGGATTTCATTGTAACCTGTTAGTTTGACTCCATATAATGTCTAGATGATGACATCCCCTTTTGGTCGTGATTGGTCACCTGTGATGGCTACAGGTGCCTGAAGCCCGAAAACCTTGATCACAGTCTACAGGTCATATTTATGAAGGGATTTCATTGTAACTTCATAGGATCACTCCAGATGATGCCCAGATGAGAATGTCCCCTTTTGGTTGCGATCATTCAACCATGATGGCTGCCGGAGCCCAAAGCCCAGAAACCTTTAGCACAGTCTACAGGTCATACTTATGAAAGGATTTCATTGTAACTTGGTAGGCTGACTTTATATAATGTCTAGATGAGAATGTCCCCTTTGAACGCAATTGGGAAACTGACAGCTACAGGGGCCCGAAGCCCGAAAACCTTTAGCACAGTCTACAGGCCATATTTATGAAGGGATTTCAATGTAACTTGATAGGATGACTCGTTTTGGAATAATTTCACTGTAACTTGGTAATTTTCGATGATATACGTTAACTGTGAGGGCCACATACATTAACTGTGAAGTCATATTAACCCACCCCGCAGCTCTTTAGTACAGTGTACACCTCATATTATTTTTATCAAAAACATAGCATATAGGGAACAGAAATGAACATATTCCCAATTATCACAATTCTTGTCTTATTTCATAATCCTTTCATAAACATTGAACATTATCCTTTTCATCAAACACAACACACAAGTTAAGCTACAGTGTCATTGACACTTTCATTTTTTCCATTGTTGCCCGGCACATAATATGTGTGTTGAGTCTCAATGTGATTAACAATTCACACTTTCGCTTACCAAGATGCAGCTGCTGTAAATACTAATTACCAACCTACCTACTAAATACCAAGGGGAGGATTTTTCAGCGAACGCTATTACTTTAACGCTCATAATTCTCAAATATGGCATTAAAACCATGCACATACTGTTTAAATCTTTTTATATACTCATAATACACAACCCCATAGCCCTTTCAGCATTTTCAACCCCGTTCCCAACCCTATTTTCCTTCACCTCAGTATCCCTCGATATACCTCGGTATTTAGTATAACCGTGCAAACATTTTTACAGGAGAAACCTCAGTACAAAATGATACTGTTATCATTGTAAAATAAGCCATGGCTTTGAACAAGTTAGATGACATCAGCTGCATTCAGCTTTCAATTTTAGGATAAAAAAGTATTGTTCATGCTAGATTGGCCATTTGGTTGTGGGCTGTAGTCAGTTCTTGCTACACTGGGCCAGTGGTCATAGCCTAAAGTGATGCTCCAGGGTGTGTGAGGGTGTGCTGTGGAGCTTGCCAGTGCAGCACACCCAGACACTGGCCCTAGAATTATGGAATTTTTTTTTACTTTTTAAAAAAAATTACGCCGAGAAGCTAAGCTGGCAGCACCTGGATACACTATTTGTATCTCACTTTAATCCCTAGGAAACAGTGTATCGAACATTTCAATGTTTTGCTAGTGGTGCTGATAGCCATAGCAGATGCCTCCACCCCTCCTCTTCTCTATCCCCCACTCATCTCCTGATGTATATAAACAAGTGTATTTTCTTTTTTAGCCCCAGATCAAGAGTTTGTTTCTTTGACTCTTTATCACATGTAGGAGTCATTAATTGCCTGAATCTAATTTTTTCAGACCAAAAAGATTTAAAACTCTGCAACAGTGATTTTGTTGTCTGTCGGGACTTTAGAACAGAGATTAGCTATGGTGGAGAGGTAGGCCTCTGCCAACGTGCAAATCGCGGAATTTTTCTTGTCCTTTTTGCCAGGCAGCAGCTAATGAATTCTCCAAATATACGAGCAGGAGCATCAATGTCTGCCTCTAGGGCTATAACTGTTAGCACCTATAGCAGATAATAATCTAACCCTGCCAACCAAACCCTAAGCTTGCCACAGTTGGAGACATTACAGTGCCATCTGCAAAATTAACCCCTCTTTCATTCTTCTTTTTGAGAGTGTTTGACCCTTAAACAAGCTTTTATATTGCTTTTATATTTCTCTCATCACTCAGCTCTGGGTATAAACTCATACTTCTTAAGCTATGGTTATTGGCCATGTTGGTGTATCTGTAAATGGTTTCTCACTTGTCAAATGTATCTTGGTATGCCGTAAATGCAGAAACCATAATGTCTGATATAAATGAAATTAATTAAGGTGTTCAGAAACCTGTTATTTGTTAGTTTATGTTATACGCTGTTCAGTATGAGTCATGACCACAGATAATTTTCGCAAGCTCTGTATCCATGTGTCATTGACCCAACTTTAAATCCAGTTTTGTAACCGATGCACAAAGTCATTTGGTGGTCCCCCTGGAGTACCTGAACGACTATCATGGATCCATTAGAAACATTTATGTCAAAGAACAGTAGCTTCAGCACGTCCGGCTTTTGGTTTCTAGTATCCACTGCCTACCCATCCTTAACTCCTCTATGGAAGCAGGCTAGCACATTCTCATCGTTGAGAGCCTGTGCCTGGGCCCCAGCATGACGTAAGGTTGTGCATGAAGCTTAAAGTTGAGTTTCCATTCTCAAGAATCTGCAACAGGGTTCCTATACATAGCCCACTGGTTGATGCCTCTCGGGAATAGTTTATCATGTTTCCATGTGGCTGCACCACTAAGTCCAAATCACCAAACTCAGTAGATTTACTGGGGGAGGTCAGATAATCATGTTCATCTTGGTCTGTGACCAGGCAGCGAGGGAGACACTTACCATCAGCTTTTATGCCCCAAGTAAACTTTCCAATGATGCTGCAGCCGTCATCTTGATTTTCAGAAAGTCATACTTTATTCTGCTTTACAAAAGCTATGATGACTTCTTTGACCTCTAGCTCAGTTAGGATGCCAAACTTGGTGAGATATGAGAAGAGGATCATCAGAGCCCAGCCCTGCTCCTTGAAATACCTCATAAACATGTGGAGATAACTGGGTAGACAACTGGGTCAAATGCCCCTTTTGTATTTTTACAAACCCGATACCTATGTCTTTTGGCAAAGCACCATTGTCAGCTTTGCAAGTCATTCTGGCTTTTGGATCACTGAAGTGCTTAAAGTAGGGTTGTGCTGCTCCTAGACCCTATAAGCTTGTGAGGTAGCATGCCTTCATGTCGATTCGGACAATGTATTCCAGAAACTTCCATGACAGATTTCTGCTCAGGTTTTTTTTGATGACATCCAGGAAGGAGATGGGGGTCAGCTTCCAGCTGTTCCTTTCTCTGGCCATTACTGCTGCAGTGTAAAATATCCTGAATAATCTGTCTGCTTGGGTTTCAACTCCTAAATGAGTACAGACATCAGTTAAAGCATCATGCTATTTCTGTGTTCTGCAGGTCTGGCCATGTTGGAGCAAGAACTGGTTGCTGAAGTGCTGCCTGTGGTTCAGAGGAACCACCACTTAGGAGCCAGACTGCGATTAGTTTATTTTCCCTTTTCGGGAGATGACTTACATATAAGCTTAAAGCTTTCTGTCGAATCCCTCCTTTAAACAGTAACAAACTTCCCTGTCTTTAGTTGTTTCATTATAATACTGTATCTATGTTGTTCATGTGTTTTTGTTACTCAACAATTGTTGTATGCATTTATCAATTATTGAATAAATATTGTTGAAACTAATTCATCTGTAAGGAAACTTGTTCCTGATTCAACCAAACCATTAAATTAATTGAACATCCTCTTACACTGTGGATGGCCTATGTTTTGCTTATGCTTTTCCTGTATCATGAATCGCAAACTCAGAAACAGTACGTAGATTGTGAATGTATCTGGAACTCACCAAGTGGAAATTCCACCCAGATAAAAAACATAAAATTTCAGTAAATGAAATTTGAAGGTATGTCAGCTGAAATATGGATGTGCACCCTTTGCCTTTTCAAAGAACCTAAGAGTGCATTATGTTAGTCAAAGCTCCACTTTGTGAGTGTTTTGGTCATAATCAACAAATACCAACCAGTGTAATGCAGATGGGCAATATGTTGCCCACAAAAGTGAACCTGCTGACCAAGAATGTAAATGGTTAGCATTATGCAATGAAACTTTTATCTCACAGACCATCCCAGTAGCTTAGTATACTTACATGTAACATGTAGGTGATCTACGTCAGTGTCCTTGTCCAAAAATTTTGAGGTATATTTATGATTGTATGGGGTGAGGAGGGGGGGGGGGGGGGGGGGCTGGGGGCTGGCTAGCATGTGAATCAGGAGACACGATATTATCTGCAACAACACATGGGCATCTACTACCTGATTGAGGTAGTGCATAAGGCTATAGCTCCTGCGTGGGTCTCCTGTAGTATGAGCAGCGTTCAACTTCACACCATGGCCCATGATTAAATGATAAAAATCAGGCATCTGGCAGTTATAGATACCAACTGCCATTCATAAACTGTCCAGGTTGAAGTGCACCTTCCCAATACATCTCCACCTGCAAACATTTATGTCCATCAACAGACTTCACACTTTAAAAAAATACTTGAGCGGGACTGTACTCATTTTTCCTCGGAATGCCAAAATGTATTTACGAATTGTCATTCAAGATAAGAAAATATCTGCAAAGAGAATCCTTGAATTCTCTTTTTTGGTGCTCTTTCTTCAGTTGACTAATGCAGATCATTGAGTTTGTGGGCTGGTATTAAAGATAAAGGAGTTGGTAAAACAGACAAATGGAATTCAGAAACAATATTTTTTTAGCTCGGGAAATAATTCATTGAATTCGAACAGCTGACTGTTTTTGATACTCTCCCTATCAAAATAGTCTATGGATAAAAACAAAAAGTCACACCTCTGTTCAGCTTGTACAGGTGGCTAATTACAGTAGTTTGTTCAGTGATCAGAACTGGTGGCAATAATCCTTCAATCGGACAGTCACCACAATGAGTTTAGTGACCAGAGACCCAATCAAAATTAAGTTCAAACAGAAATCGATCATTATATAAATGTTCTTACATGTCTTGAAGCCTATTGATGTGCAGTTGTTAACTTGAATTCTCTTCTCTCCCCTGTATTTATGACCCCATGAGCACCTCCTATCAAACTTACCAAGATTAAATTTTGAATGGAGTCTCAGGTAAATAGGTACCAGTCTGGAAAGGTGTCCATGCTGAATGAATTGTCAGCAGTAGAATATTTATTACCGGTACGCCTTCTCCCCAACCCCCCATTTGTGAATGCTTTCCCAAATAGAATCACACTAAGTATACTCTCCCAAAAAAGAAAGTGTGCATACTAAAAAATAACACTAAAAAAAGATATATATCATTTTCATTCATGGAAATTTTATTCAATCACAGATGAATCAATTTGTGATCAACACGAGAAATTTCATTACGCTACGACGAATACTCTTGGTGCCATGGAGAGTCAAAGACACTAAGGGTCAAACACAAAGTCACACACTCAATATCTGGTATGACCTCCGTCTGCATCGACTACTGCTGTGCATCTATGCCTCATGGAAGCGAACAAGTTAGCATGGAAGTGTTGTGGGATGTTGTTCCATATTCTGATAAGCTGTCTTTGGAGTTCCACAAGCGTTGACGGTGCATGGGGAAGCCGGCGTAGCTGACGTTTCATTTCACCCCATACGTGCTCAATGGGTGAAATATCAGGCGAATTTGCGGGCCAGGGAAGAACATCCACTTGTTGTTGCTGCAGATACTGTTGAATAACACGAGCTGCGTGGGGTCGGGCGTTGTCCTGCTGTAGAATCACACCGGGGCTGTGACGTTGCAGAAATGGGACAACAACAGGTGTAAGCACTTCATCACGATATCTGGCTGCATTGAGATTGCCATCAATAATGACCAGCTCAGTTCTGTTACGGGCAGTGATGCCACCCCACACCATGAGAGACCCTCCCCCATAACGGTTTCGCTCCACGACACATGGATCTGCGTAGCGTTCGTTTCGACGTCTGTACACTCTCTGGCGGCCATCTGATGATGAAAGATGGAAACGACATTCATCTGTGAATAAAACACGTCACACCAGTGTAAGGGATGCCTGAGATGTTGTCTACACCACTGCAGTCGAGCACGACAATGACATAACGTCAAAATCGGACGAATTGCAGGTCTTTGAGGATGTAAGCTGTATTCTCTCAGCCAGTTGATTACTGTTTGAGGATGTATCTGTCTCAGGTTAGGGATATTCCTGGCTGTCGTCGTTGCCGTTTGTTGCCGGTTCCGGAGATGGACGACACGGATATACCGATCTTGTGTAGGGGTGGTAACTCGGGGTCTCCCGGAGCGGGGTCGGTCTCGAACGTCATCATGTTGTGCATGTCGATGGACTAGCCTGTCTGCAGTGTTACGGTGGCAGTTCAAATGCTGGGCAACCTCTCTGTGTGTTCTGCCAGCTCTAATCATACCCAGGGCAAGGAGACGTTGATTCATTGTCAGTCGTGGCATGCTAATGTGGAGTCGTTTTAACAGCAGCGCAAGTTTGAATGTGAACGATAGGAAGGCCTTACTTTAGTGTTTAAATACCCAAGGATTCACACTGCTGCATGAATTTTCAGACTCTCCACGTGCAAAACATGCCTTTTCACAAACGTGCAGCACGTCATTTAACGTTAATGCAATTTTAACGGGGAAAGCTGTTTTTGTGTTCAATATAACTTATTCATGAACAGGTTAACACTCTTTACACCTACGAAATTATTTTTTTGGAGTTTGCTCAATTTCTGCAATGCACACTTTCTTTTTTGGGTGAGTATAGTTGTGACAGTAACATGTTCTCGATTTGCTCTCGAACTCTCGGCTTTGTGGAAGATATATTTCTACTTAGAAACAGCAGTGGTATTACCAACAGTTCAACATCAGAAAGCCCACAGTATTTAGAATGCCCTTTTATCAAATTTCCTGCAAACTTTATTTTATACAGTATAAGAAGAGCAAACTCGTGGGTTGTATGTGGACTTCACACCTATCAAGTATTTACATTTTGATCTTTGGTGTTGTTCCGTAAAAGCACGGAAAACACTTTACAGTCTCTGAAAGACTGCCAGCACTGCTGCTTACCCTTAGAACTTGTTGGGTGAAAACCTCTTCATTGATTTTGTGATAATCTGCCTTTTTCGCGATATGAATGGTAACATACGAGTCCCAATGACACCCATCAGCATTGGTCCAACAGTTTATAGCATATGGATAGGCATGTTTTTCATGTTGACATGATGAGTGTTTGTGTCAAATTGAGTAGGGTGAAATTGTCTGCAATTCCGACTCCATGTGTTTAACAATGGCCATGTTAGAGCGGGCCCAATTGACTGAAAAATGCAGTGTTATGACAAATGAAAATGAAAGTTTATTTTTCTATGTTTTTAATCAGCAGGTACACTGTAATGCCTTTTTTGTTTATCAAAATATTAATTGACCATAATGACCCATCAACTTTCAATGGACTATGCCCTCAGTTGTCTACACATGGATGACTAATAAGCCTACAAGTTGATTATAGGGCTTGAGACCACTGGGAGGGAATAGGTGTGAAGTGACTTCGGTAAAGTTAGGAGTCTTACATGTGGGCTGTACAGTCCTGTTCAGCTCTCACTGATATATTTCACAACATGAACAAGACGTCACTAAGCCTGATCTTCTTTTTTTTTTTCTTTAAAGTCTCAGACTGTCATAACTCTGGATGATACTGAAGGGGAGATGGGCAGGTGGGACTAATTGGTAATATTACTTGAACTCTGTGGCCACACACAGCACAGGTCTATGCCTGGTTTGACACACATCTCCGGTATTTTACATCCAGAATCAAACCACTTTGTGTGTATGTTACTGCCTTTTTTCAGCTGCATTTCACTGACGGAACACCGAAAACTAACTGGTAAACATTTTTTCCAGTAATATAGGCCTAGCCAGAAAAAAGAAATTGAATTTCTTGAAAATTTACATTCGACTTTCAGTTATTGATTATATCATGGTCAATCCTACACCTATTTCCTTCTTGTAGTTTTATCTTCAAACATGTGACATTCTATTCCCAATTGCACATACATTCAGAAAAAATTTCCTCATTTCTTCGAGCAATATTTCAGGGTTCACAGACGTTATTCATGGTGCATGCATGCATACATTTCTGTAAGTTGTACTGCATTTTTCACAAATTCGTGGACAGGATTTTTACATTTAACTCTACAAGTGATATTTGAATTTCATTGTTTATCTTTTTTTCCTTCCAGATGTGAGTTTCACTCACCCCTCATTGGAATGTCAATCTTATTTACATCATGGGGTTCCTCCAGATCTTATGGAATATGATGAGATTTAGAGGAAAAATGTCCAGAAAATCTTAAATTTGGAGTGGAAGAGAAGTGAGAAAGGTTGTGGGGGGAGGGGGGGGGGGGGGACTGCATATAGGCAGCCATCACTTCTGCCAACTCTATAGGCAGCCATGATTTCTTCCAAATCCCTGCCAAATGTCTAAACTTGCAAATAATTGTTTGGCGAAATTTTATTAAAAATTGTCAAGTCTTCCAGGATTAAAGTATTGGCACTGTCATCAGAATTTAGTGTAAACTGAAAGGATAAAATAGTACTTTCGTTACTTTCAGAATGTGATTGACAAGATACATGAAGGTGTGAAAAGTGCTGACTTCAAACTGCAGGCTTTAACTTTGCTTTTACATATTATGTGCAGCCAGACATCATGGCTGGAGAAGATGGTGAAAGGTAATCTCTTCTCCTCCATTCTGAAGTGTTTAAAAGTAAGTATTTGAATGAGGATATCAAGTAAATATGCCAAATTTTTCAATTTTTATGCCCCCCCCCCCCCCCTGTTTCCTTCACTTAGGGCAGTGTACAGTGATTGAAGTATGTGCATTGTCGCAACTAACTTTCCAAGGCAGGTCATAGAAGAAAACCCCAACATACCAAGCTTCCCCAAAATACCAATACAATTAATCTGTTACCTCAGTATGTTTTCCCCGATTCCAGAACTAGTGCAGAATATTGTGTTAAAATGTTGGGGTACCTTGGGATAGTGCTGTGGTGTCATTATGGCAACACTCGCCATATATTTCGATCTTTACAAGACAAATTATTTGTGTAATATACTTAGTTTTATGCATTTAGTTGTATGTTTTGATGTTTTAAATCGGTATTTATATTTCATAATTATTTTATGTTGTATAAACTTGTACTAGGTATAAAAATAAATTGAAAAGAAACACACAGCATTGCTTCACATGGTTAAACCAATATACCTAGGTATTCACCAGAGTGCCTTGTTTGGTCAGCTGCCCCAGTATTGATCTGTGTTTGTGTTGAAGGGTGCAATCATGTTTTCGGGGAATTTAGAATGTTGGCACCAAGAATAACAACCTTGGCACACCCACCTGGCAATCAGGAGTCCAACACCCAAACCACTAGATGATTGCACACTGTCATAAAACAAAGGCTGGAATAGATGTAGCTCTCATGACTACTTGGTTCACTTTACTTATGGCACCTACATGAAAGTATGAAATGTGTTGGCTATTGTACAATGAAAGTGCTGTGGTTAGCCTCAGATGTGATTCTTTCATAGGAAGCATATGCACCTGCTCTGAGTTTGTTCCTGGCCAATAGAACTGTTGTATTGCTCAATACAGAAAATTAGCATAGAATTCCCCTCTTCTTTTTGTCTATTGAAGCATTTGATTTGTTCTATTTATGAGCTTCGTGACATCAGAATGATAAAACTGCAGTCAAAGTCACTGGGGTCTTTCAGAGATCATCAAGTAGAAAATTGAGAAATAGGAACATTTGATATGAATCGATTTTCAAATGTATAATAAACACACTATTAATTGAAAATAGAATATGTTTTTATTTTTGGAATTCACTTTGAAAAATTTTCCACAATCCAGTATAAGTATTTCCAATAGTTCCTTGAATCCAGCACCCTATGTAACAACATGTAACTAACTTACCCAGAGCATTTTTACAGACTTCATCATTATATATTTTCATGTAGCATGTGATATGGCAGTTACCAACTTTTTATAACCAGAAAGTGTGACTAACCCTATGCACTGCACAGGGTTAGTCACACTTTCTGGTTATATAAAAAAAATTTCATTTCTAACTGAATAACTAACCCTGTGCACTGTACAGCTTTAGTTTAAATGTTGTCTATATCAACCCTTTATCCAATGTAAAAACCAACCAGGACTATTCAAACTCAGCTTAAGAACCTCATTGGGGTTTGTTTTTAGTGAATTCCAAAAATGAAAACATATTCTATTTTTAATTAATAGCTTGTTAATAGTAAATCCAGATTGGTATTGAGTTTTTTCGTCAGATACATGTTTC
Organism: Pictodentalium vernedei; assembly: GCA_031216915.1. Lineage (NCBI taxonomy): Eukaryota > Metazoa > Mollusca > Scaphopoda > Dentaliida > Dentaliidae > Pictodentalium > Pictodentalium vernedei. The sequence continues at coordinate 183,748,787 of CM062291.1, forward strand.
AAAGATATTTTATGTATGGTTTGATAAACGATTTCGTTGGAAAGAGTTATCTGGAACAAGTCAAAAATTATTTTATCTGCTGTTTGCAATGGCTCTAAATGCTGCCATCAAGCTTCTTCAAAACAGCATTTGTGACAGCATTGCCAAACATCACTGCTAATCCTGAGGACAGTTTGCTGTGTTTTTGCAGTATGTCTGCCATTTTTCATCATTGCCACCAATATTTTTAATTTAAGCCAACGTCAATGCAGGAAATGCAACATATTGCAACTTTTAATTGCTCTGTTGTGGTATATTGGTATCTATTTGATAATGCTACCATACCAACGTACTGATGTACTACCCACCCCTAGAGTAGACAAAAGTGCTTTTCTTGGCCTCAGATGAACATTGACACTGGCCGATGGTTGTATTTTGAAGAACACAGTCACATTCTTGAGAAATTTAAAATGTTGGTTTCTGATCCCTTGTTGAAAATCAAACCCTTGGCAACCCCTTCTGACAGTAAGGAGTCCAACGCCTAGACCATTGCACACTGCCATAAAATGATAGTATTATCCTGTACAATTGGCATAAATCCCCTAGTATATCCCCTAGGTTCCTCTTTTGGTGTAGGCCTGAGACCTTGATTTACATTGACCTATTTTTCACACTTGACCAAGTATGTATTGTTCAAGGACTATTTAAAGACTTTTATGAGAAGCACTATGTGAAATCAGGTATTGCACTTTCCAAGGTTGTGTCCAATTCACCCCACAAACACCCAGTGTAAAAATTAGTGAATTATTTTAATAGGATCCACAAGTAATAAGCAAAGTATTTCGCTTTTACAGAGCCGCCCTAACAAATCTTTTTGTGAGGCCTCCATACAGGCTTTAAACAGTCTATGCCTGTCAAAATCAGTCAAACTATATTGACTTCTCATGTCAGTTGAAGCATTTCACTGCAAAATGAGCTTGAATAGCATTTTTAAACAGTATTTTTAAATCAGTGTTAAAGTAGCTATGCCTCTTCCCAGCCATACATTCCATATACAATAGGGTGGCAATAAACTGCAAACTATATGTATAAAAAAAAATAAATAAATAAATTTTGTAGCTGTATTTTCTTTCCACTGTTATATTGTATATGTACTGTATATGGCAAATAATTCATTCATTCATTCATTCATTCATTCATTCATTCATTCATTCATTCATTCATTCATTCATTCATTCATTCATTCATTCATTCATTCAATCATTCATTCATTCATTCATTCATTCATTCATTCATTCATTCATTGTCTGTTTCTTGCTTCAAATAACAAAACTAATGGGTTAAGAAATATCAAACTCCTAGGAGATGACAGGGAGATAGACAGCCAATATAGCCATGTTATCTCCCTACATTGTATCAGTATTTTTTACTTCTTGTTATAGATTATCTGTAAATTGTAAAACATTATTGATATATCATAAAATAAAATATCTATCCTTCCTTCCTTCCTTCCTTCCTTCCTTCCTTCCTTCCTTCCTTCCTTCCTTCCTTCCTTCCTTCCTTCCTTCCTTCCTTCCTTCCTTCCTTCCTTCCTTCCTTCCTTCCTTCCTTCCTTCCTTCCTTCCTTCCTTCTCTCTGTCTGTCTCTCTCTCTCTCTGTCTATGTCTGTCTGTCTGTCTGTCTGTCTGTCTGTCTGTCTGTCTGTCTGTCTGTCTGTCTGTCTGTCTGTCTGTCTGTCTGTCTGTCTGTCTCTCTCTCTCTCTGTCTGTCTGTCTGTCTCTCCCTCTCTCTCTCTCTCTGTCTCTCTCTCCCTCTCTCTCCCTCTCTCTCTCTCTCCATCCATCCATCCATCCATCCATCCATCCATCCATCCATCCATCCCTCTCAATCTATCTATCTATAAGCTCAATATAAATAAAATGTGTAGCAATTTTTTGTTTTCATTTATTGCATCAAAAATAATAACTTCAGTGTCGGACCATTAAATTCCACTGAAGTCACATCGGTAACAAGTGTACCCAAATTTCAGAAATGTTCACAATTTAGAGGAAATAATGCACAGTATAGTCTGGTTTTTTATGCTTTTCTGTTCCCGGAGAGTGAGAGGCTTGGAAATTATATACATTTTTGCTACAAAACAACAGTCCACATTCTGTGACTTTGCAGTTGTCCTAGACATGTCTTGGCTGCCTACATAGGCAGTCAAGACAAGTGTTCATACTGACCGCAAAGTTTTTGGTACCAAGTGTATTGTTTGTTCAGTGTAAAACAAAGTTTTTTTGTGCAAAATGCAAGATTTTAATGCCAAATGGAATCTGATTGTAAATAAGCACAGATTAACCCTGAATTGTACTTTCCGTGCAAGATAACACCATCTGCAATGCTAAAGCTTGGTAGACAGTGCCTTGTTGCACTCAAGTACAATATTTTAATTTAGCATCACCTGGCTCTTTTAAGAATTTTAGTTACAAAAACTCCACAGATGATAAATAAATAAATAAATAAATAAATAAATAAATAAAATACAGTAAAAGGCTATTATTTACGATTACAAAATTTCATGATTATTAATTACACACAGTTTTTGGGGGCACGGTGGCTCAGTTGGTAGAGGTGCAGGCTGCAAGCCGCGAGATCCTCGGTTCGAATCCCACCTGCGGCAACCGCGTTGTGTCCTTGGGCAAGATATTTCACCCCCATTGCCCACGTGGGGGCACGGTGACGTTGTGTACTAAGGCGTACTGCACGTCGATGGTGCACCTGTCTTCAACCAATGCTAACCCTGCTTGTGTGGAGTTGGTATGTTGGATAGCTGACAGTTGCTCGCCGTTGCTCGGTGGTTCTCTCCAGGTACTCCGGCTTCCTCCACCCGTAAAACTGTCATGGTCATGGTTAGCCATTGTGCAGAAATATGTGATCTTAAACACCAATAAATAAATAAATAATTACACACAGTTCTTTTCCTCCAAATAAGTTATAGTAGCAAATAATATATTGTCTTCCAGAAAGCTTATAAAAAAGATTAAGCAAGATAAATGAGGTTCAATAAGTAACAAAGAAATGTTTTGATAAGAATCAGATTAAATGGATAAACTGTTAATATTTAGTTGACCCATAACAAAGGGCCATGATTGCACTTGTTATCTGTATTTGACAGGTGTGAATTTTGTCTCATCCATGTCATCAGACAGCTATTTGATAGAAAACGACACACTGAAATAATCATCCACAAAGCTTTTGAGACCTACCTAAAGTGTTTTGGGTGCCAACTCTTAGTGCCGAATGGTGTTTTTTTGGTGCCAAATGATTTTTTGTCATTTGGCACCCGGCAGCATGAACACTGCCCAAAACTTGCCTAGAAACAACTCCCAATGTACTTATAATGTGACGATGACTGAATGTTGGGGCATCTATTCTGTTGCGTTGAAAGTGATCAGGGTGAATTAGGCCCTGTCAAGTTAATAGATATTCTAAGGCACCAATACAGCCCAAAAAATTGAAACTATTGTTTTAACCCTTTACCCAACGTAATGGCCAAAACAGGCCAGCGTTATTCTAAAAAAATCGCCAATTAATTTTCATTTTTGATCTCAAAAACATAGGTTATGAACCCTCATTGGAACGAGCTTGAGAATTTTTTTGGCAAGTGTCATCTGCTTTTGATGTTAGGTAAAGGGTTAATTGTTATAAGTGAGTGTGTTTGAATCAGGCTTGTGTATAGGCATAAAAGCAGTCTTCAAGCTACTCTTTATATGTTTTATGCTTTCTATTTCAGACGGAGACTGATGTACCATGTTTAATGACAGCAGTGTTGATAGTAACAATCCTGTTGCCCTCTGTGCCAATCCTCATAGGCAACCATCTGATAGAGATCTTTGAAATCTTTTGTCGCCTGTGCTCATTTAATATAAAAAAGCCAGGTAGGCAATTTTGTCTTTCTATTATGTTGATGACCAAGATCATAACTCTAAGATCAAGCTCACATATTATTAGCTTATTATACCCCCACTTTGGAGAATTTGAGGCTACCCACTTTGGAGAAGAGGGGCTATGTTGTCAATGCCCTGGTTGTCCATCCATCCATCCATCCATCCATCCATCCATCCATCCATCCATCCATCCATCCATCCATCCATCCATCCATCCACATCCATCCACATCCATCCATCCATCCATCCATCCATCCATCCATCCATCCATCCATCCATCCATCCATCCATCCATCCATCCATCCATCCATCCATCCATCCATCTGTCTTTCCATGTTTACAAATGACTACTTATGTGGCTAGGATTTGACAAAAATGGATATTTTTGTGGCTAATTTCTGTTATGTGGCTAGCCACATAACATAAATTTTTTAGACATCTAAAAATCATCTATGTGACTAAATAAGACACATTTCATCAGTCACTTTAAAGGTTGGAAAAGCGATGTCCAAATTTCTAAACATCCACCCATTGGCAGCCACATAATTGATAGCCACATAAAAGTTGAGAAGCCGCTTAAAAATATAAGAGTCATAAAATTATATATAGACAGCCACATAAAAGTTGGGAAGCCACATAAAAATATATGGACAGCCACATAAAATTTGAGAAGCCTCTTAAAAATATAAGCCACATAAAATATGAATGGACATTTGACACATGAATAGCCATTTGTTAGTAAAAAGGCCACATAATTTTGAGAGGCCACTTAAAAATATAAGCCACATAACTATTGGTTGGACAAAGTAGCCACATTAATTTGAGAAGCCACTTAAAAATATAAGCCCCATAACTAATAACTACTTACAGCTACATTATTGATAGCCACATATCTACCCATCTGTTAGTACGTCTGATGCCCTGGCTGTCCATCTATCCATCCATACGTCCGTCCGTCCATCCATCCATTCATCCTTCCATGCATCCACCCATCCATCCACCTGTCCACCCTTCTGTCCATCTGTCTGTTCATCTGTCTGTCCATCTGTCCATCCATCTGTCCATCCGTACATTCGTGTGCATGCAACTGCTACATTTTTTAACCGATTTTTATCAAACATCTCAAATATTATAACTAACAAGTGGACATGTGCATATTCCAAAATGTTTGATCTGCGACAAGTTTAACCAGGTTATCTCCCATTATCTCAGATTTATTATTAGTTTTTCAAACTCAACATTCAGAGGTGCATTCTATTTAGCCGGAAGTGGGGGTATTAATCACCTTCAGTGAGAGCTCTAGTTTAAACTTTGGCTGGCCCATAAAAATGATCCAGTGAACAAATCCTGGTTATACTTCATACAATGCATGCTAGTGTCTCAAAGGTGTGTCATGACTTTGACTAAAGGTCATTCCTTGGTCTAGGTCACAGAACATTCATCTGTTCAAACTTTGCCTAGTCCAGAAAGTGATTTAATGGGCAGAACTTGCTCATACCTCACACAGTGCTTGCCTATGACTCAAAGATGCATCGCAACCTTGAGCGAAAGTCATAGTTTCAAGGCCAAGGTCAGAGGACATTCATACTTCTAATTTTGTCCTGTCAATAAATAATTCTCATTTCACTTAAATTTTGACATCTGCACTTTTTTGATAGAGTTTCTCTCCATTATACTACTATCACTGCCTTTCCCTCTCTTCTGGGCTTATATTCGGGGAGCATCCCTCAGCTCTGCTCATACATTTTCTTCCTTGGACAGAATTATAACACTAATGTCAACTTGGAATTGTATTTGGAAAAAAAAATCCACTATTAAATAATTAAGAGTCATTATCGATTAGGTCCCACAAAGTAGATATTCTGTTTCTCAGGTCATTATTTGTAAAATTGCATGCGGGTCAGCTGTGCGGGTGAGCATTTTTTTATTTTATTTTTTATTTCCGTAATTATTTCTTTGCCATCAAAACATGTTCTTAGTTTATGTTTTTGAACTCATAATCTATGGAATAGCATGGATGGTGGTGTATTTCGTCCCTTGAAAGCAAGAGCAATAAGGCTTTGCAATGCTAAAGCATTGCAAAGCCTTCTTGCACTCCAGGGGCAAATTTATAAAATGTTTTAACTTTGGTAAAATATCAGACATAAACCATTTAATATTTATTTTTTTAAAGTTTACATTGGTTGTAAAAAGAGAGCATGCGGCAGTCAAAAGGACCATGTTGGAGGGCCTGAGAAACTGATTTTTAGCTCGCCTACATCTGTAAGATGTGGTGAGCTATTGTCATAACCTCGGGCGTCAGCGTCGGCGTCCGGCATGTCCAATATTGTAAGATTTAATGTTAAGGTTAATTTCTCAAACATCAGTGGGCTCAGGCCTTTGATATTGCATATGTAGGTTGTAGAGGACTATCAGAATAGTATTTAACCCTGATACTACGACTTTTTTCCAAATTTCACCTAAAATTTTCTGCCAAAAGTTGTTGTAAGAATTTGCGTTTAGGTGTTGTAAGAATTTGTGTTAAAGTCAGCTTTTATGCAGATTGTGCTACTTTAACTTCTCATTACTGTTGATTTTCATATTTCAATAACAACTGTAGGTATTAACCCTACTGTATGCATAAATTTAACGGAAATTTTCTTTTTTTTCAGTCAAAATTTTCATGTTTTTCTCGGACTTAGTAAATTTTAAGTTGTAAAAGTTTGTGTTAAGGTGAGGTGTTAAGCTGAGTTCTCAAAGATCAGTGGGCTCAGACCTTTAATATTGCATATGTAGGTTGTAGGGGACTATCAGAACAGTATTTAACCCTGATACTATGACTTTTTTCCAAATTTCACCTAAAATTTTCTGCCAAAAGTTGTTGTAAGAATTTGCGTTTAGGTGTTGTAAGAATTTGCGTTAAAGTCAGCTTTTGTGCAGATTGTGCTGCTTTAACTTCTCATTACTGTTGATTTTCATATTTCAATAACAACTGTAGGTATTAACCCTACTGTATGCAGAAATTTAACGGAAATTTTCTTTTTTTTCAGTCAAAATTTTCATGTTTTTCTCGGACTTAGTAAATTTTAAGTTCTAAAAGTTTGTGTTAAGGTGAGGTGTTAAGCTGAGTTCTCAAAGATCAGTGGGCTCAGACCTTTGATATTGCATATGTAGGTTGTAGGGGACTATCAGAACAGTATTTAACCCTGATACTATGACTTTTTTCCAAATTTCACCTAAAATTTTCTGCCAAAAGTTGTTGTAAGAATTTGCGTTTAGGTGTTGTAAGAATTTGCGTTAAAGTCAGCTTTTGTGCAGATTGTGCTGCTTTAACTTCTCATTACTGTTGATTTTCATATTTCAATAACAACTGTAGGTATTAACCCTACTGTATGCAGAAATTTAACGGAAATTTTCTTTTTTTTCAGTCAAAATTTTCATGTTTTCTCGGACTTAGTAAATTTTAAGTTGTAAAACTTTGTAAACTTTGTGTTTAGGTGAGTTGTGTTTCTATGTGTCTTTTCAGGCGATTAATATTCTTTGCTTGGGTTACTGAACTCCATTGCAGTAATATTTAACCCTCATTACATACATATTTGAGGAATTTGAGGCTGATTTTCTGCCAAAACTTGTTGTAAGAATTAGCGTTTAGGTGTTGTAAGAATTTGCGTTAAAGTCAGCTTTTGTGCAGATTGTGGTGCCTTCACCTCTCATTACTGTTTATTTTCTCATTTCAATAACAACTGTAGGTATTAACCCTACTGTATGCAGAAATTTAACTGATTTCTTTTCTTTTTTTCAGTCACAATGTTCACATTTTTGTCTGACTTACTCAATTTTAAGTTCTAAAAGTTTGTGTTAAGGTGAGGTGTTAAGGTGAGTTCTGTTTCTATGTGTCTTTCCAGGCATTGTACGCATGGGTTACTGAACTACATTGCGGTAACGTTGCGCCCTTATTACATGCATATTTGAGGGGGATTTTTGGGACTTATATTCACTTTCTTTAAAAAAAAATTTTTTTAACTTTTTTTTTTATTTAATACTTTCTCATACTTGTTACTAGTAACATTAAGGCTTATTTTAGTTGTTGATGTGATGTATTTTTGTTGGGACTTATAGTCACTTTCTTGAATGAATGTTTTTCCGCAACTCCACTTTAACCATTGAATGTACTTCAATTACAATTTCAGTGATTTATGAAAGCCTTTCCTAATTCTTATTTATAATTTAATATCTGGCCTCACGATTCATATTCTTAATCATAAACATTTCTAAAAGAAAAAAATGCTTTTATATCCAATGATTCTATGTTGAATTGATATATAATAAATGCAGAAATATAGACTTTCCAAAGCCATCACATAAACCACATTAATCATTTGATGCCTAGTTAATGATTTATATTAACTAAATATTAGGCATGTTATATTGGAACAACATTATCAAGCACGAATGTAGGTGAGTGTTGGGATGTAACATCCCTCTTGTTAATTTTGTTAGGCCTCATCATGAGTCAGTAGGGTTACAGCAAACACAACATTTTGTGCCTAAAATTAGAGAGGCCCAGCAGAGAGAGAACCAGATAAGAGATAATTGTTCTGAAGTAGTTAATGACTGAACACTTTATGATCCTTCACTTTCAGCAACTTTGGCTTTCTCAGGCTACCTATCATGATATGAGTTTCTGAGGCCAAAAATATTTTTAAAATCTCTTTCTCAGGCCCTCCCACATGGGCATTTTGGCTGCCGCATCGCAAGATTTCTTTTTGTAATGAATGCAAAAGTTAAAAAATTAAAGTTAAATGGTTTATGTATGATATTTTACCTAAGTTAATAAAATTGATAATTTTGTCCCTTGTGTGCAAGAAAGAAGGCTTTGCAGTGCTTCAGCATTGCAAAGCCTTCTTGCACTCAAGGGATGAAATACACCACCACCCATGCTATTCTGTTAATTATGAGGCCTAAACCTAAAACAAACCAAAGATGTGAACTTTTGATGGCAAAGAAATAATTACAAAAATAATAAGTAAAATAAAAAAAAATGCCCGCTCACATGGAATTTTACATGGCCTTAGAAGCAGCAGAAGATCCTTTTTTTTCTGTGAGGCCTTATTGACATGTTTTTTTTCAATTGTAGTGAATGCACAAACATTGTGGTACCCTTTTGAAATTATATTCATTACTTGTGCTAAATTGTTTGCAGAGTGCTAAATTATTGCTGAAGGTTCAGATTTCTTCTCATTTGTTTTCCTTTTAACATTTTTGGGGAGGGTGCCTTCAAGCACTCTCCCATAAATTGTAAAATGACAAATCTATAATTTCAATCCACAGAATTTGACATTTTTAATTTACTGTACTTGCACTTCAGACTAAAACCCACATAAGGGCTTTCAGCCCTCTTTATGAGTTAAGTAGTGTAGTTATTTATGAATAGCATGAATACAATTGCAGTGATTGTAATTTCTCATTTCAGGGAATGTTCCAGACATTTTTCTGTTGCACTTGCAAGTTGGTGTTTATGCCTTGTTCCACAGGCTGTATGGAATGTATCCCTGGCACTTTCTTGAGTATTTGCGAGTTTTTTGTCAAAAGAAAGAAAATATTAGAGTTTATGAAGAAATCATCAAGGTAGCAATATTTTTTAAACCCAACTTGAATGGTCTTTTTTATGCATTTTATTTGCAAACAAGAAATGCATTAAGTGAAAGACAACCTGACTAGTGTATCATTTTTCTGAGGCAAACCAACTGTTGAAGAAGACACTCGTCAACAAAATAATTGTTTATCGATCTTGTGTCCCTGACTGTGACCTATTGATTGCTATAATGTCATGAAGTTAACATTAACCTGCGTTATTTGATTATGTTTTCACCTCCACTTGAAATACTCAAGTTTTTGAGAGCATTGCGATTGCTGGCATAAATGTAAAAAAAAATTCTTTCTGACCCTGCAACTTTGTTCTTTAACCTTTTGATATGCAAATACAAAATTGATAAAATACTTCTGGAGCAACTTGTGTGATTAAATAGGAGAGGGCAGACACCACTGACTAGATCAGAGTAGCCATGGAAGCTTCTGGAAAGAACACATTTAAATTAATTGATGTCTCCTGTGTACTCAACCCTTGCAATTGAAAATTGTAGTGAGTGTGCTCAGTACAGAATTAGTTCAATATTATCAGGATTTGGAATCGATGCATAAATGTTTTCAACCATGTGATACTTTGTCAATAAGACAAACACACATAAGAACAGTTTTGCACTGTTTGTCGGTCATTGTTGGTTCAATGACTCATTCGGAAACAACAACATATGGTTTGAAATCATCCATCTTAATTGGTTGAGTGCTAGAAGCCACTATCAGGGCTTTCAAAAAAACGAGGGTACAAGAGCAAAAGCCAAAATTTTCTTTCCTCATGTTCGATATAAGGTCAAACACAAATAATATTTTGTTTATATAAATTTGTTTTTTTCACAAATTATTGAAGAGTGCCTGGTGGCACTCTTCAATAATTTATAATAAAACAAATTTTGATAAGGATATTCAGGCCACCAAAACTAATCTAGTCCTCGACCAATTAATGTTTTATTAAGTGCTATCCTACAATACTGTGCGATATTAGGGGGTCATGTGTGTAGTATATTTGATCGTCCTAGTCTAAGATTTATTGGTGTTGTATATGAGGTTGCATGTCATTTATGCCCTACACATTGACATTGGGTGGGGTGGCAGGGTTAAATTTACAACTTCCTTCTACAATGTGACTTATTTTGGTGCCAGGGAGGAAGATTTAGCCCTGTGCATGTTGATGTAGGTGTACTCTCATTAATGTTACTGCTGGTTGTGGGTGTGATATTGTATCAGTAAATGGCTTAAAGGGTTCTTTGTACCCATGATGAAGGTTAGGTGGGCTCACAATGCAGTCAATTTGGCTAAAGTGGCCAGTGAAAGGTTTAGGAGTGTAGGTATAAATTTTAACCCTTCGCCAAGTACATTTTTTTACACTGTCTGCTAGTTGTTTTCAAACTTTATTGCCAGATTTCTTTGTAGAATTTTGAAAAAAATTTATTTATTCTTTTGCACTGTCTTGCTAGAGTTGTGGCCCTTGAAGCACTTAGAAAATAGTGATATTATGTTGGGGGCACATGCACACACTTTGCATTGCACTTGTTTGATGGCATTTTGACATCCACTTCACTCATTACCTAATGTAACATACATATCAAACCCATGCTGTACAAGGAAATCGACAATCAGATTCTATTAATCCCTCACACAGGTACAGGTTATCATGAATGGTCTTATGGATTCTGTTACCACCTTTATCTCCAAGATGGTTGAATGTTAGTGTTTCAAATTGTTAACATTAATCAGACATTATGGAAATATGATACACATCAAATGTTGTAGAAACAAATTATAGATGGCTGAATGGCATCCTTTTCTCTTATTGTTTCATGTTTTTGTTATATCTTACCGCCTCTATCTCTGAGATGCTTGGCTGTTGGTGTTTCACATTTTTGGTCAAGTATTTTAATAAAACTTGATCTAAAGTCTGATGAAGTCAAAGTGTGGGCAGGGCAAATGGACAGGCATGTGGGTGGGCTTTCTGGCAGGTATTTGGGCATCATCTTTCTCGGTAGTGCGATAACTTGAACAAATTTGTTGTACATGACTTTCTCAACAATGTCATGAACGAGTTCGAAAACTGGTGCAGTTCGATCGCACTGAACAGAGTTAATTAAATCATTTTTGCTCATTTTCACTTCGTTAGCGTGATACCTTGAACAAATATTTACGAATTTGGTCCAAATTTGGTACATGTGACTTTCTTAACAATGTTTTTAACGAGTTTGAAAATCGATCGCTGTTCAATCACAGAGCAGAGTTATGGCCCTTAATATGTTAATTATTGAGCATTTTCAGCTTGTTAGCATGATAACTTGAACAAATTTTAACAGATTTGGTTGATTTGGGCTATGAGACTTTCCTAACAATGGCTTGAATGAGTTTGAAAATAGGTGTGGTTTGATCATACTGAACAGAGTTATGGCCCCCTAATTACTTAATTTTTGCACATTTTGCATATTTTCAGCTTGTTAGTGTGATAACTTGAACAAATATTAACAGATTTGGTCAATATTTGTGATATGAAACTTTCTTGACTATGTATTGAACAAGTTTGAAAACTGGTGCAGTTTGATCATACTGAGCTGAGTTATGGCCCTTCATTGGTTAATTTTTATGCATTTATAGCTCATTGGCACGATAACATGAACAAATATTAACAGGTTTAGGATATGAGACTTTCTAAACAATGTCTTGAATGAGTTCAAATACTGGTGCAGTTTGATCGTACCGAACATAGTTATTGCTCTTAATTCATTATATTTTATGCATTTTCAGCTTGTTAGCATAACAACTTGAACAAATATTAAGATTTAGTCAATATTTGGTATGTTAGATTTTCTTAATGTCTTGAACAAGTCTGATAACTGGTGCTGTTTAATGATACTTAGCAGAGTTATGACCCTTAATTAGTTAATTTTTGTACATTTTCACCTTGTTAGTGTGATAACTTGGGTGACACACCCAACCGTGGGCGCCTATTGTATGATCCTGGGTGATCGACGTTTCACTTATTTTTTTCAATTTTTACCTCAAAAACATAGCTGTTGAACTTTACTGGAGCAATCTTGTCCCAAATGAGGGGTCATAAGCTTCTTTTAGAGGCAAAAATCTGACAAATGTATGAATCTTGCCCTGATTGAGAAAGAATATTCATTATTATATAGTCACTTTATTTTTTTTTTCAATAATTAATACATAGTCCTCAGAAAAATCAGTGCCTCCTTCATTTTCACTTTCTCATCTCCCACCACACACAAAAGCCTTTTTCATTTAATGAATGCTTTCTTTTTCTCATTCATAATTAGGCCAACCTCATCTCAAATGCTGAGATTCCTCTTTCTTTGCATGCCAACCTTTGAGAAAAAATCCAGGCTTTCAATTAATTACTCACTATATTAGCAAATGTCCTCTGCAAGTCATGTTAGGTAAAAAGATAAAATAATGAAGGTGTGCTTTTAATGGTACTGATTTTACTGGAACCTTGACCTTGACTTTTGACCTCAAAACCTAAAAATGAAAAATTAATCAGAACACTTTGCATCCAACTTGCATGCCAAGTGTGTCCATCCTCACTTTAATACTTGCTAAAATATCTCAGAGGAACACACAAAGATCTGATTTGTCTGTCTGCAATGACCTCTTCTACTGTGGATTGTAGGTTCTTTATTCATAGTATACAAGAATAATTTTAGATACAGCAATATGAAAAAAATGGATACTGTAGGGGACAACATAGCTGAATTGGCTATCTGCCTGTCATCCCTCACAGAATAACAATTAGACTGTTTACTAACTGAGAACTTTACTAATCATATGTTAGTAGTAAGATGTGAATTAGAGAGAGAGCAAGATTATATCTGTTTTAGGTTCAGTCTGAATGACTGCAGAGATATTGTTTTGGCAATCAAATGAATGAACAAATGAACGAATGAATGAATGAATGACTGTCAGCCGATATTGATTTTTCTTAACTCACATTAACACATGCAATGAATGGCATGCATGGGGAAGAGAGGAATAGATTCATTTTTTGTGGATGTTAAAGAACCAGTCATGTTTCTCTGTCACTTTCATTCCGAAAAGAATTAGAGTTCCCAAACTTGAGATGCATATACTTCATGGGGGAGGGGTGTGTCATGCAGTATAAGTTGGACATGCTGACCTACATTTTGGAATATAACATACATGATGTCCTGTGGGCAACACGAAGGAACATAAGTATTGAGTAGTTGTTTCTTTTTTAACCCTTGGAGGCTGGAATCGGTCTTGTATCACTTATCATAGCAACAGAACAGGGGCTTCAACATGCAGTCTCTTGGGAAACTGAATAGTTATACTCATAGTACCCTGGTAGTGGTTTCTAGACAATGCCTTGGCATATGGCCAGCTAAGACATGCCTGAAAAAAATGCAAAGTCACAGGAAGTAAATTTCACAGTTTAATTAAATGTATAAATTTTTCTTCATTTTAATGGTTAAATAGTTAATGTTTTTTCTATGTTCTTTTCTCTGTTGTAGAGGATGTTGGAGAGAGTGAGAATTCATCCTCTCTTGGTCACTAGTAACAAAGATTCTGAGATGTCGACCTCAAGGTTAGTCATCTACTGGTCGAATATTGATAAGTCATATTGCTGAAGTGTGACAGATTCAGTTTAAATAAGAAAAAAATTTATGGTTACTAATTATTTTTAAGATCTATTGACTGGGATATCTCTTGTCAATCTAAGCTGATCAATAGGGCAGAAGCAAGAATCGTAAATGATATTATGTTTCAGAATTATGTAGAACAGTAGGTCCCACCTAATTAATATAACTAAATAGTATTACTCTTTTAATTGCTTATAATTTTTATTTTAAATACAAAACATTTCCCATACCTTTTATGCAAATTTTACTTGTTAAATGGATATTGCTTAGGGAGTAAATACTTGTTTATTAATTCAAAACTTTCGTGTTCTTACTCTCCTTATTAATCAGCTTCACAGTCCTCTTTGGCCTCGGTACTTCCATGTGAGTATTAAATCTATTATTAATCCCCCATGGGTTACCATGAGGAGACTTATGGATTGCACTCTGTCCATCTGTCTGTCTCTCAGTCTTCCTATCCATCTGTCATGTTATCAGCTGTATCTCATAGACACTTTAATGCTTTCAAATATTTATGTCTCCCTTTCCCAGTAGGGAGACATATTGTTTTAGTGCATATTCTTCTTGGCATGTGGATGTATCACCATGAGCCGGTGTGTCGCCTACCACAGTCACCTTCATGTGACCTTGACCTTTGACCTGAAGGTCAGATTTATGTGCTTTTAAGGTAAACTTTGTCTGGGGCATAACATTTTTATACTGTACCAATGACCCAGACATAGCTGGTGCTAACTCTTAAAATATAGGGCCAAACACAAATTTTGCCCCCCAATCCCCAAAATTTGCATCTAAAACCAAAGAAAACATGTCCTGAAAGGCCCTCCACACTTCGCCCCCACTGCGCATGCGCAGTGTCAAGGACGTTCCGAAATTGGCGCCATTAATCATTCTAAGTTTGGCCCTTCATCAGTTAACATCTGACTGATCTTTGTGCTTATAAATCTCAGTTTAAATGATGCCAGACACATAAATATTAGTGAAATGGTGATTCTAAGGAGGATAGAGAAGGAGGAGAGGAAAAGAATGTGTGACAGAATATTATCAGGGCTGTAACTTAAAATTTTTTAATGAAATTATGTTAAGTTACCTATTTTCGAGGCAGCAGCCATTTTGTTGTCATTCTGATTATTTAGTTACACTGTTTTTTAAGTGTTTTCCTCTCTCCCTGTCCTTTAAGTCCCCCCTTGCTATTCTCCCATGCTTTTGGCATAGTTTTTGTAATTATTATTACTAAATTTTCTTGGGAGTTTTAGCTGAATAACAGAATGAATTCTGTTCTTTTCCCCATGTTTACGTCTTCACCTAGGGGTGGTTAGGCGTTGTGTTCTGCATCTACCATCTGATGTTCTGCAGTTTCTTCCCTGGAAGTCTCTGTTTTGCATCAGATAGTGTATTTTTGGTAACTGATTTCGGGCCTGGGTGCCTGGAGTCTTATTTTAGTGTTTTTACACTCATTGTTTACATTTACAACAGCCCTCTGTGTGAGGGGGGGATTTCTGGAAAATAATATCTTGATGTTATTTTAATCATAACTAGATACATTATTATTGTTCGTAAGTGTTGAATAAATTGTTTAAAATATTTTTAAAATTTTTGTCCACACTTAGGCTTGGGATCCATTGGGGCTCAACGTTACTTTTCAGAAACTTGGGCTGTTCTGAAAAAATATTTTGATTTCAATTATTTTTTCTATATTAATGGATCATATTATTATTATGTATTTTGATTGCCAGGGGTTAGTGCGAGTACCAGGACTTGTTTTCTTTTCACATTGAAAGGATATTGATCAATTGTATTAATTAAGAGGAAGTCTTCCTCTGACTTTATAATCATTCTATATGTGGTCAGTGTACTCGCATTAACTCCTGTTCTGTATCGTATGATTTCGATGACAATATGGGAAGCGTATGTCACGGTATGTTATTGGGGATTTGGACACTCCGGTCCTTTCCCCGCAGGGTCACTCTACTTTATCAATTTCTATTTCAGACGATCAAGATTAGGGTGATGTATCTGTGATGTCTTCCAACAGTGTGCCTCCATCGTCACAATTAATGAAGGGCTAGCGGAAAAGTGCTCATGTAAATACGCCAATTGCCTAAGAGGACCCTAGTAGGTTCGACGGCCTTTGACGTCCGCTAGCTCGCCCGGTGTAGCGTCCATTCACCGAATGGTTCGGCAGCCGGGTTCGTCCGTTGCGTTCTAGAAGGAATTTTGGGGTGATGCGAGCACTATAAATTAACCTAATGCACACCCAGTGACGGCGGATTGGAGGGAGAACGGAGGAAGCCTTTTAGTCCGGTTCATAGCTCGTTCCGGTCCATCCGGACGGCAAGCGAGAGAGGCCCCTCTCTCGTTCAACAACATCTGGCCCCAGATGTTGTGGTACAAAATGTGTCGCAAGCGGAGCATACGTCCGTCGCTCGGGACGCTCCGTTGTATAGGCAGTCCGCGGAGACTGCTAAGGCTTCCTCTTCTTGTCAGCGCACACGACCGCACCTTGGCTGCGTGACCGCCGATATATTACCAGCTTCGCCGATCAAGGATTCTTCGGCGACCAGGTCACACCATCCGGTAGCCAGGGACACGAGGCCTGCAGACTCCGGACGTTCGCATAGGAAGTGTGCGGGAGTCAACGTACACGGAGCTTCCGGCGGCAATGCATCGTAAGACCGCTACTGCACAGGCCTCGGGAACGGACGTGCTTTCCTTAATAGCACAGTTTATCGCAGCATCCCAGCATCAACTGAATCTGTCGCATATATTTTATCCGACGATGCTGGGTCGGGACGCTCCGCGGAAGCGGGTACGGACGTCCGAAAGTTTCATCCGGTCCGACGGGATACCGAAAGGGATTTGGAGGATTTCGAGCTTTCCCTTTCGGAACAACATATGCTGTTGTGTATGTCATCTGACTTGGTCTTCTACAGCTTCTTTCGTCGGACCAGAATGCTGCGATGCCGGATAAGAAACTGATAGCGTCGGTGGACTTAGAAATTTTTGGTTCGGTTCAGGGACATCGTCCCTCAGTTCCGACATAGTCCAATAATGTCACACAAACTTTCGAATTATTGAATGACGCTATATATATTATTATTTTATGCTTGCTATAACCAAGCATTTCTGGTTTCTTGTTCGCAGAGTTATGGAGATGTCTTTCAAAAGTGAGCCTCTGTCGTCATAGTTAATGAAGAGCTAGTGGCAATAAGTGCTCATGGAATATGTCTATCGCCTACGGAGTGACATTCGCTAGCTCACCCGGTGTAGCTTACATTCATCGAATGGTTCGGCTGCCGGGTTCGTCCGTTGCGGTCTAGGAAGGAGATTTGGGTGATGCGAGCACTTTAATTACTTTAGTACTCACCCAGTGACGGCAGATTGAGGACAGATCGGAGGAAGCCTGTTAGTCCGGTTCCTGGCTTGTCCAGGTCCGTCCGGGCTGTGAGCGAAAGAGGTCCCTCTCTCGCCCAACAACATAGGGAACCGCATGTTGTGGTTCAGATATTTTACATTCGGAGCATATGTCCGTCGGTCGGGACGCTCCGTTATATTGACAGTCCGAGAGACTGTCCTTAATGCTTCCTCATCCTCACAGCAGGGCACACGACCGCACATTGGCTACGTGACCTCGAGTATCCGATCAGTTTCGTCATTCAGTGATTCCACGGCGAATAGGTCGCGCCATCCGGTAGCCAAGGGACACGAGGCCTATACACTCCGTTCGCTCGCATATTGGTAGTATGCACGGGGTAACGATCACGGAGCTTCCAGCGGCAATGCATCGTAAGACCGCTTCTCCTCAGGCCTCAGTGACGGACGTGCTATCCGAGTTAGCACAGTTGTTTCGCAGCATCCCAGCAATTGACAGTTTCTCGGTCGAATCAGGAATTATCCGACGGCGCTGGGTCGGTGCGGTCCGCGGTTGCATCAGGTACGGACGACCGAACGCTTTATAGGGTCCGACAGGATGGCGAAAGGGATTCGAAAGATTTCGAGTTTTCCCTTTAGTAGTATCGGAAGCTGCCTTTCATATCTTCTGGCATTATCTTCCAGTGATTGTTATTTCGGACTTCATTGCTGCGATCTTGGATAAGAGACTTATAGCGTCATTGGACTCGGATTTTTCGATCGGTTCAGGGACATTGTCCCTGACTTACCGACGCAGTCCAATATTGTCATTACAACATGTGTTTTATTTTTCGACGCTATATATATATATATATATACAAGCATGCTACCAAGCATGATAGTTTAGTTTCTTGTCCGCGTTGCTCATTTCTGCCATTTTATCATTTATACGAATAGTTTATTTTGGCAGAGCAGGGCATACCGAGAGTTCATATGCGTCTAGACGGTGTAGTTAAAGACTGTATATATTCTTTTTCGCCGTTTATGTCTTTTCCAATTTCAATGTTGGAAACGACATGATGTATAGTAGACTTAACTTAGACGCTTTATCATACGTAATCCGCCTTACTGAGGCGTTATCATTACGTCTTCAAGAAAAGATTTACGGGATATTATTCTCAATGTAATTTCTTTTGAGGGCAGTAGTTTGTTCACGTATAACTCCGCCCTTCAGTGGCTGATTGGGGTTGGTTAGACGTGATGCAGCCCTAGCTACATCCACACGCGTGGATAGTAAGGTTAAGAACTCTCTCAGAGTCGCTTCGTTCTCGGAGGAGCTTCTCTTCGACGGCAACTTTTTGGCAATCCATGAATTGCTCGATTTACACGTTCTCTTGTCTATCTAGTGTTACAAGAGATTCAGACTGGGGCAAACATTCGGTGGTTGACTCAGAGAGTGCCACCGCAGTTGCCGGACCCGAGTGTGGCTGTTATGACGGTTGCCAGTCAAACAGATTGGGATATAATACTGATCCCTACGGATTCGAAGTGCCAGGGTCTTTGGGTTCCGCAGTCTCTTAGCAATCAGTTTTCTTCCGCGGAATAATGTTTTTTAGGCTTGCTTTATGTCATTGCATGAACATTATTCAGAAACGCATGCCCAAATCCTGTCCTTTAATTCGACAGTAGTGGCGTATCTCCGGAACCAGGGAGGCACTCTTTCGTTTCCGTTATTCAATTTAATGGAAAGAATCCGTCTGTTGGTTATAGTACACCAAGTTCTGTTTTGGTCCGTCAT
Source organism: Pictodentalium vernedei (assembly GCA_031216915.1). Taxonomy (NCBI): domain Eukaryota; kingdom Metazoa; phylum Mollusca; class Scaphopoda; order Dentaliida; family Dentaliidae; genus Pictodentalium; species Pictodentalium vernedei. The sequence goes on from CM062291.1 coordinate 183,768,097, forward strand.
ATTCCGGGTCGTCTGATTGTTTTACCGGACTCCCGTTCTCTTACGGGTCGCTTGTTACTGTCAGAATGGACTCTCAACAAACAAGTATTCAATCAGATTTGCTATCTATGGGAGTGCCCAATGATGATTTATTTACGACACAGCTTGCTAATCAATTGCAGACGTATGTGTTGGCTTGTCCAGATCTCTGAGCTCATGTTGTTAACGCTCTATTGATCTATAGGACGGAATGATAGGATACGCGTATCCTCCAGCGCTGTTGTTTCAGCAGGTATTGCTAAGATAAACAACCACAATACATTTCTGTTGATAGCATCTCTATCTTCACAGAGATCATGGGTAATTTACTCTCTTGTCTACTGTGGGTCTTAACGTGAAATCTTCCTCTATGTGAGGATCTTTTTTCACTGGGTAAATCGTGTCATCTTTATCACAACCCGCAAGGTCGCAACCTTCATGTATTCCGTTGTGTGGTCCGTATTGCATTGTAAGCACTGTACTGGACGTGCTTTGGACGCGATTTCTTACTATAGGAGATCCTCTTCTTCGCTATTCTATGCGGCTAAAGTGGAGGCTCTTCCGTCGTGGTGTAGGGATCATTATGTTCATATTGTTGATCCCTCCATACTACTCATTGCAATTTTTTAGTATACTTGTTTCACAAGATCTACTGCAGCCTGTTATTATTTAGGTTATAGGTTTATGTTACCTCATACCTATGCACTCTACGATAGTTTACAATTGAGTCTTTTGTCTCTTTATCTAAGTCAGTTAGTAACTTTTTGATAAATAGACTTAGAATCTTTAGATTAAATTCCTATATGGATTTTAACTTCGGTTCTTATTTAGCTAAGTAATCATTTGAGCCTCTGGAAACAGTAGTTTTCAAATTCTGACCTTTAGACAGTAATTCTGTTGGTTTCTCTTTTACTGTAGAGTCAGTGAGTTTCATGCACTATCGATGGATGATTTTCACTTTCGTAGTTTCGGAATCACTACTTCCGTTACTATTTAGGTTGGATTTTTGCATAAGAGTTAGGCTCCTATTATCCGGAACCTATTTTTTTTTAAGGTCCTTCCGTCTTCGTATGGGCATAGGCCTTTACTCTTTCCGGGTACAGTTTATGTATTTATAAACAGATATCTGTTTATTACTATGGGCGTAAGCTTCTTCTGTCTTTGATGCCTAGTAGAAGGACGTTACGCTCCATTTTATTGTTAATGGATTCTATTAACTATCGGTACTGCTTATGGTATATCATTGACTTAGCAGTTGTGCTTAAGATTTCGGCTCATGAAGTAAGAGTTCTTCTACTTCTTGGGCTTACATTAATAGTGTCGCTATTATAGATTTTTGAAGGCCGCTCATTGCGCTCAGCCATCCACATTCATGAATTTTATCTCAGAAATATCGAGTCCATTTCTGGAGGCCTCTATTGTTAGGTCTATTATCTACTGCTCAGAATGTCATTCACTTAACAGTTGCTACTATAGCTAGGTAGGCTGTCTGTTTCGGCAGTGTCTCCGTTCTGCTGCCCTCTTCGCTCTGGGCTATTTGACCCAGGGCAAGAAAAAGGGGGGGGGGGGGGAGGGTGTTCCCTTGGGTCACCTGTTTTACTATGAAAACAAGGGGATACCTCCTCCGGAGTTAGTAATTCTGAGCTGTTATTGGGATGCTTGTTTAGTGAGAAGTTTAGGTTTTTAAAATTCATTCAAGTCTTAGTTTTTAAAGTATAGCTTTTGAATATTGCATATGTCAACGGACATGATTATGCAATCCTCAGACACTTTTAGGAGTATAAGAGTCTCTATTCTCTAGACTTACTTTATTTATTGGCTTACTTTAAAAATTATTAGTATAAGGATTATATTGGATATTAATAGAGTACATGGATGTATGAAGCTCAATTTTGGAAGGTGTTGTATCTTTCTAATTTATCATAAATAAGAAAGATACATGTAAGGCCTATTACTTCTTTTTCCCTACAGGGGATGACTCTATTTTATTTTATTGAGCGTATTCCATTTTGCTCTATGTCCTTGGCCCTCCAGCCTTTTTACTATTCAGCTATGTCTGGGTCATTGGTACAGTATAAAAATGTTAAAAAATTTATAGTAATTTATATATTTTTTATACTTACCAATGACCCAGACGGGGATGGCCCTCCCAGGAGTTGGGAACTCTTGCCTCCCCGCTGAGTACATAGCGCTTACCAGGCACTGGTTATTAGAATGATTAATGGCGCCAATTTCGGAACGTCCTTGACACTGCGCATGCGCAGTGGGGGCGAAGTGTGGAGGGCCTTTCAGGACATGTTTTCTTTGATTTTAAATGCAAATTTTGGGGATTGGGGGGCAAAATTTGTGTTTGGCCCTATATTTTAAGAGTTAGCACCAGCTATGTCTGGGTCATTGGTAAGTATAAAAAATATATAAATTACTATAAATTTTTTAACTTTTTTGTCTTTTGACCTAGGCCTTAGATATTTGGCATGTGGATGTATCACCATGAGCCGGTGTGTTGCTTACCATAGTGACCTTCATGTGACCTTGACCTTTGACCTGAAGATCAGATTTATGTGCTTTTTAAGGGAAACTTTGTCCGGGGCATAACTTTTTTGTCTTTTGACCTAGACCTTAGATATTTGGCATGTGGATGTATCACCATGAGCCGGTGTGTCGCTTATCATAGTGGCCTTCATGTGACCTGGACTTTTGACCTGAAGGTCAGATTTATGTGCTTTTTAAGGGAAACTTTGTCCGGGGCATAACTTTTTTGTCGTTTGACCTAGACCTTAGATATTTGGTGTGATTGTCAATATTATTCATGTATATATAATTTGCAGTGCATTAAATAGAAAGGAAGAGGAGACATATGTTTTAGTGTGCTAAAACAGTTTCTAGTTTTATACTACAACCAATGGCCCAAACTTATCTGGTGCAACCTCAACATTATTAAGGGCCAAACACAAATTTTGAACCCCCCCCCCCCCCCCCCCCCCAATCCCCAGAATTTGCATACAACAACAAAAATTAAAAGTCCTATCTGGCTCTCCATACTTTTAGTACTTGTGCATGCGCAGTACCCAGGAAGAGACCGGAATTGGCACAAACACCATTCTTTGTTTCGCCCTAAGTCAGTAAACATCTCAGCTGACGTCTGTGCTTTAAATTTCTTTTTGGTGAATGCCAGACACAAACCAGTAAAGTGTATGGTGGATTCAAGGCAGTAAATGGATGATGGAAGTGAACAACGGTGGTTTGAGATGTTCAGGGCTGTAACTTTTAAATAATATGAAAATTATTTCATGTTAACCAATTTTGGGATATATGCCTTGATGACATTAGTTTTTCTAATGATTTACCTACTATTGGTTATGTGTTCCTTCCCTATCCTTCCATGAACCCTCCGGTTAAACTCCTAAGCTTTCTGGCTGTTTTTTATTGAAATTTTTTATAAAATCTCTTGGGAGTTTAACGTGTTGTACAGAAGGTTTATTCTGTTTATCCCCACTGTTACGTCCTCACCCTAGGTGTGTTGGGTCATTATTGTCTTGCATCTCCTGCCGGATGCATTGTTTTTTCTTCACATGAAGACCTAGCTTTGCATCAGGTATCAGTTAATTATTTACTGACGTGGGCTTTTTGTGCGCCTATTGTCTAGTTTCCGGTTTTTCTAATCCTGACATTGTTTACTTTTAACAACGTCCTTAACAGGTAATATTTAGGGTTTTATTTCATCACGATTGTAGTAGGATACATTTATTAATATTCCGATAGTGTAGCTTTCATATTTCTGTGTTTGTCCACACTTAGGCTCTATTGGGATGCCCTTGGGCTCATGTGGTTCCCTTGGGGAACTTAGGTGTTTTAAAAAAACAATTCGGAAAAAATTTGTTTTGATTTTTTTCAAAATTATTTTTGATTGTCTTCGTCATGTATCCTTATATTGTATGATTATATGTTAGATGTTAGGAGTTCAGTGAACTTTGTTTGGATTGTAATTATTTATGAAATAACTGCTCTCCGTGTAGGGCAAAGAAGTCTACATCAGATTTACATGCTTGTTGTCTTGCCTGTAGTTGCTGCACTCCTACTTGTGTGGTCAGAGTGACTCATTAGGACATTAACGTTGGATGCTGGTGTCATGCTATGTATTCGCGGTGAGGTTCTGATGCCAGAGCTGTCACTGCAAGATAATTCGAGTTTTCAGTTTCTTTTCCAGAGGAACAAGAACATGGTGATGGTATTGCGACACCTGTCCAGAATGTGCTGCCGTCGTCGCGCTCTGAGGAGCAAACAGAGCTAGCTGCAAAGGTCAGGCAGTTACCTGATAGCGGGAACCGTAATACCGAGTATGTCCATTGCGGTCGAGGAGAGTGTAGATTTGGGTAGAGCGAGCACCTTATAATCAAAAGCTCACCTAACAATGACGGCAAAAAAGGGGAAGGAGCCTGCAAGTTTCTCTTTGGGAAGCTTGGCGAGGTCTGGGATCAGACCACGAGTGGGAGAGCCTTCTCTAACCCAGTAACAGCCGGGGTTCTGAACAATAAATGTTTTTTTGATTCTGAATTATAATCATGAACACATTTGGTTGATATTGCTAGCCTTTGTGTACCTGTGTGGCTGACATGTCGGGTATCTGGGCGACATTCTCCAAATGTGGCAATTAGTCCACTCTGAGAAGTTTTGCTCAGAGTGGTCTGCCCTTTTCTTACGACATATGAGTTTATAACTCAGTTTAACTGCATTAACGTCGTATTATTCATTCCGTTTCCTGGTTACATTTGTATCACTCGGTCATAATGTGGATACAGGTTGTATTCAGACAAATACATGCAGGATTCTGTTGTTCACGTGCATATGTATATTTATTAGGCAAACGCATTGTTGAATAGATTCAATAAAATTCTTGCTCTGCTTTATAGAGCTTATTGAGAATTTTGGGGCTAGTTGGATCAGTTATGGAATTTCCAATAGGCCGTCTATGCATACATTCTCAATTTTTGGCTTCATTATTCAGAGTAGTATATTCTTTCTCCAAACAGTCATTGGTCATAACGGACCTAGGGAACAATAAATTATTTGGAGGACGGTCCGTGGCGAGTATGTTAATCACAGCCCATTCCATGTTCTGAATCCAGCTTTCTACCAGAGACAGTACACAGAATCCTATTCTCGTATATTCACCTGGTTCAGTTTGGAGTTTCATTAATGGAATTAATAGTACACCTGAACGGGATCGCCTGTTGGTTGCCTCAGAAGCGTAATTGCTCTAACAGATTACTTTCCATTGGGATTCAATTGGACAAGTCTAAGGTTTTACATGTTATATCATTGGTTTTCGACCTATCTACGTATTCCAACTCTGGCATACGTGAGAAGCTTGCACTTTTAATAACTGGGATCGCCACGATAGCCTTAGCCATAGAGGTGGCGTTCAGCACCAATAATTTATAATAATTAATAACTGGGTGCCTGTTGGACGAATACATATAGATTATTGATTATTTGGTACCACTTTTCACTGATTCCACAGTGCTTCCCTCTTTGTCTTGTGGCCTGATAATAACTATGAGTGAAGCTGTTTTTGTGTGTAGATTATTACTGATCTTAGATACAGCTTGTTTATTATATATATGGCGTGTGTTTGTGGGGGTTAGTCTCTCACTCTCGAACACGCCATCCTGATTTAAGTGGCTTAGTCCGGACTAGCCTTAAAATTGGGGGCTCGTTACATCCAATTAGCAAAATCATTCATGCTAAGAATACGGAATTACTTGAATATGGCTCCTTATTTTGATGATGTGTCTTCTGTATTATTGTTTTGAGAGACAAACATGTAATTCCTTTGAAAATTTAATCTCCTTTTCACCTTGGAATGCAGGCTAATGAGCTGTATTTGGTCTGCTAATTTCTTTAAGTCCTAAGCCCTCCAGCTATTTACGATTCAGCTAAGTTTGGGCCATTGGTTGTAGTATAAAAATATTATAAATTTAAAGTAATTTGTATATTTTTTGTACTTACCGATGGACCAGACGGCGATGACCCTCCCATGAGTGGGTACTCATACATCCCCGCTGAGTTATCACTTTAGTAGGCTCCTCTACGAAGAATGGTGTTGGCACCAATTCCGGTCTCTTCCTGGGTACTATGCATGCACAAGTACTAAAAGTATGGAGGGCCAGATAGGGCTCTTAATATTTTTATACTGTACCAATGACCCAGACATAGCTGGTGCTAACTCTTAAAATATAGGGCCAAACACAAATTTTGCCCCCCAATCCCCAAAATTTGCATCTAAAACCAAAGAAAACATGTCCTGAATGGTCCTCCATACTTCACCTCTACTGTGCATGTGCAGTGTCAAGGACGTCCCGAAATTGGTGCCATTAATCATTCTTAGTTTGGCCCTTCATCAGTTAACATCTGACTGATCTTTGTGCTTGTAAATCTCAGTTTAAATGATGCCAGACACATAAATATTAGTGAAATGGTGAATCAAAGGAGGATATAGAAGGAAGAGAGGAAAAATGAGTGACAGAAAATAATCAGGGCTGTAACTTAAAATTTTTTTTGATCAAATTATGTTAAGTTACCAATTTTCGAGGCAACTGCCTGTTGTGGTCATTCTTGTTATCAAGATTACACTGCTTATTCAGTGTTTTCCTCTCTCCCTTTCCTTTAAGTCCCCTCTTGCTATTCTCCCATGCTTTTGGCATATTTTCTGTAATATTATTACTAAAATTTCTTGGGAGTTTTAGCTGGATAACAGAATGTATTCTGTTCTTTTCCCCATGTTTACGTCTTCACCTATGGGTGGTTAGGCGTAGTGTTCTGCATCTACCATCTGATGTTCTGCAGTTTCTTCCCTGGAAGTCTCTGTTTTGCATCAGATAGTGTATTATTGGTAACTGATTTCGGGCCAGGGTGCCTAGAGTCTTGATCTAGTGTTTTTACACTTATTGTTTACATTTCCAACAGCCCTCTGTGTGAGGGGGGATTTCTTGAAAATAATATCTTGATGTTAATTTAATCATAACTAGATACATTATTATTGTTCGTAAGTGTTGCATAAATTGTTTAAAATATTTTTAGAATTTTTGTCCACACTTAGACTTGGGATCCATTGGGGCTCAACGTTACTTTTCAGAAATTTGGGCTGTTCTGAAAAAATATTTTTTCAAAAGTTTTTTGATTCAATTATTTTTTCTAGGTTAATGGATCTTGTTATTATGTATTTTGATTGTCAGGGGTTGGTGCGAGTACTAGGACTTTGTTTTCTTTTCACATTGAAAGAATATTGTTCAATTGTAATAAGAGGAAATCTTCCTCTGACTTTCATAATCATTGTATAATGTAGTCAGTTTACTCGCACTAACTCCTGTTCTGTATGTGTTGATTACGATGACAACATGGGAAGCGTGTGTCACGGTATGTTAGTGGGGAATTGGCCATTCCGGTCCTTTCCCCGCAGGGTCACTCTACTTTATCAATCTCTATTTCAGACGATCATGATCAGGGTGATGTATCCGTGATGTCTTCCAAAAAGTGTGCCTCCGTCGTCACAATTAATGTAGAGCTAGCGGAAAAGTGCTCAGGTAATACGTCAATTGCCTAAGAGGACCCTAGTAGGTTCGACGACCTTTGACGTCCGCTAGCTCGCCCGGTGTAGCGTCCATTCATCGAATGGTTCGGCAGCCGGGTTCGTCCGTTGCGGTCTAGAAAGGAGTTTTGGGTGATGCGAGCACTATAAACATCCATGTGCACACCCAGTGATGGCGGATTAGAGGGGAGAACGGAGGAAGCCTTTTAGTCCGGTTCATAGCTCGTCCAGGCCCATCCGGGCTGCGAGCGAGAGAGGCCCCTCTCTCGTACATCAACATCTGGCCTCAGATGTTGTGGTACAAAATGTATCGCATTCGGAGCATACGTCCGCCGCTCGGGACGCTCCGTTATATAGACAGTCCAGAGAGACTGTCAATAAGGCTTCCTCATTCTCATGGCAGTGCACACGACCGCACCTTGGCTACGTGACCTCCGATATCCAGTCAGCTTCGCCAATCAGAGAATCCTCGGCGACCAGGTCACGCCATCCGATAGCCAGGGACACGAGGCCTGCAGACTCCGGACGTTCGCATAAGAAAGTATGCGGGAGTCAACGTACATGGAGCTTCCAGCGGCAAAGCATCGTAAGACCGCTTCTGCACAGGCCTCGGTGACGGACGTGCTATCCCAAATAGCACAACTTATCGCAGCATCCCAGCAACGACAGAATCTCTGTCGCATAATATAATATCCGACGATGCTGGGTCGGGATGCTCCGCGGAAGCATCAGGTGCGGACGTCCGAAAATTTCATACGGTCCGACGGGATGCCGAAAGGGATTCGGAGGTTTTCGAGCTTTCCCTTTCGGAACAACATAAGCTGCTGTATATGTCATCCGACTTCTTCTTCTAGAGGTTCTTCGTCGGACCAGAATGCTGCGATACCGGATAAGAAACTGATAGCGTCGGTGGACTTAGAAATTTTTGGTTCGGTTCAGGGACATCGTCCCTCAGTTCCGACACAGTCCAATAATGTCTTAGATACGTTCGATTTATTGAACGACGCTATATATATTTTTTATATGCTTGCTTTGTACAAGCATATCTGGTTTCTTGTTCGCAAAATTACTGAGATGTTTTTCAAAAGTGTGCCTCTGTCGTCATAGTTAATGAAGAGCTAGCGGCAATTAGTGCTCATGGATTACGTCAATCTCCTAAGAGGTCCCTAGTAGGATCGACGGAGTTGACATTCGCTAGCTCACCTGGTGTAGCGTCCATTCATCGAATGGTTCGGCAGTCGGGTTCGTCCGTTGCAGTCTAGGATGGAGATTTGGGTGATGCGAGCACTATAATAGACTTTAGTACACACCCAGTGACGACGGATTAGAGGAAAGATCGGAGGAAGCCTGTTAGTCCGGCTCCTAGCTCGGCCGGTCCGTCCGGGCGGCGAGCGAGAGAGGTCCCTCTCTCGTGCAACAACATATGGGACCGGATGTTGTGGTACAGACATTTCACCTTCGGAGCGTATGTCCGCCACTCCGGACGCTCCGTTATATAGACAGTCCGAGTGACTGTCGATAATGCTTCCTCATCCTCACAGCAGCGCACACGACCGCACATTGGCTACGTGACCTTGAATATCCGGCCAGCTTCGGCATTCAGTGATTCCATGGTGAACAGGTCACGCCATCCGGTAGCCAAGGGACACGAGGCCTGCACACTCCGGTCGCTCGCATAATAGAACTATGCACGGGGTAACGAACACGGAGCTTCCAGCGGCAATGCATCGTAAGACCGCTTCTCCACAGGCCTCAGTGACGGACGTGCTATCCAAAATAGCACAGCTTATCATAGCATCCCAGCAAATGACAGATTCTCGGTCGGATCAGGAATAATCCGACAGCGCTGGGTCGGTACGCTCCACTGTTGCATCAGGTACGGACGACTGAATATTTCATAGGGTCCGACAGGATGGCGAGAGGGATTTGGATGATTTCGAGCTTTCCCTTTCGGAACAACAGAAGCTGCCATACATTTCTTCCGGCATTATCTTCCAGAGGTTGTTCCGTCGGACTACATTGCTGCGATGCTGGATAAGAGACTAATAGCGTCATTGGACACAGAGTTTTGGATCGGCTCAGGTACATTGTCCCTGATTTGCCGACGCAGTCCAATAATGTTTTTAGAACATTCGAATTATTGAACGACGCTATATATATATAAGCTTGCTATCAACATGCTAGTATAGTTTCTTGTCCGCAGTGCTCTATTCTGCCTTTCGTGAATTCTAGGAAATAATTGTTTATTGGCAGAACTGGGCTTACCGAGAGTTCCTTTGCGTCTAAGACGGTGAGACTCAAGACTGCAATTGTCTTTTTCGCCGTCTATGTCAATTCCAACCACAATGTTGGAAACGACAATGATGTATAATAGACTTAACTTAGACGCTTTATCATACGTACACCACCTTACTGAGACGTTATCATTACGTCTTCAAGAGAAAGAATTCCAGGATATGATCCTCAATGGGATTTCTTTCAGGGGCAGTAGTTTTCCACGTATAAATCCGCCCTTCAGTGGCAACCTGGAGTTGGTTAGACGTGACGCAGCCCTAGCTATATCCACGCTTGCGGATAGTAAGGTGAAGAACTCTCTCGGAGTCGCTTCGCTCCCCGAGAAGCTTCTCTTCGACGGTAACCTTTCAGCAATCTTGAATTGCTCGATATACACGTTCTCTTGTCTATCTAGTGTAACAAGTGATTCAGACGTGGGCAAACATTTGGTGGTTGACTCAGAGAGTTCCACTGTAGTTGCCGGATCCGAGTTTTTCGTTTATGACGGATGTCAGTCAAACAGGTTGGGACACAATTTGATCCCAACGGATTCGAAGTGCCGGGGTCTTTGGGTTCCGTAGTTTTTAGGCAAGCTCTTTACTTCCAAGGAAGAATATTATGTTGGCTTGCACTACGTCATTGGATGAATTTTATTCAGAAACGCATGTTCAATCCTGTCCGATAATTCGACAGTAGTTGCGTATATCCGGAACCAGGGAGGCACTCATTCGGTTCCGTTATTGATTTTAACGGAAAGAATCCTTCTGTTTGTTATAGAACACCAAGTTCTGTTTCGGTTCGTCATATTCTCGGTCGTCGGATCATATTAGCAGACTCCCTTTCACGTAAGGGTCGTTTGTTGCCGTCGGAATGGACTATCAACTAACAAGTATTCAATCAGATTTGCTATCAATGGGAGCACCCAGTGATAAATTTATTTGCGACACAACTCTCCAATCAATTGTAGACGTATGTGTCACCGTGTCTGGATCCCTGAGCATATGCAGTTAACGCTCTATCGATCTAGTAGGACGCGATGATAGGATATACGTATCCTCCAGCGCTGTTGATTCAGCAAGTATTGCTAGGATTATTCATTCTCAATACAATTCTGTTGGTAGCATCTCTGTCCCACAGAGACGGTGGATAAATTTACTTAGATGTCTACTGTGGGACTTACCGCGGAAACTTTCTCCACGAGAGGATCTTTTTTCGCTGGGGAAATCGTGTCAACTCTATCAACCCGCAAGGTCTCAACCTTCACGTATTCCGTTGTGCGGTCCTTCTTGTATGGCAAGCATTGTATAGGACCAGCAGTGGACGCGATTCCTAACTGTAGAAGGACCTCCTCTTCGCTATACTATGCGGCTAAAGTGGAGGGTCTTCCGTCGTTGATGTAGGGATCTTTATGTTGATATTTTTTATTCCTCCATACCAGACATTGCAAACTTTCTAGTATACATGTTTAACGAAATCATCTGCAGCCAGTTACTTTTATAGGTTATAGGTCTATGTTATCTGATACCTATGCACACCATGATAGTTTACAATGGAGCCTAATGTCTCTTTATCTAAGTTAGTTTGAAACTTTTCGATAAGAGATCTAGAATCGTTAGATTAATTCCTATTCGGAATTTAGCTTGGGTTCTTATTAACTAAAGCAACCATTTGAATCCTTGGGACAGCAGTTTCAAATTCTGGTCTTTTAAGGCAGCGATTCTCTTAGCCTTCTCTTCTGCTGAAGAGTCAGTGAGCTTCATGCACTATCTGTGGACGATTCTCACTTTCGTAGTATCGGGAACTCTATTACCTTTACTACTAATGTTGTATTTTTGGTTAAGAATCAGGCTCCTAATGATATCCAGAACCTATTGTTTTTAAGGTCCTTCCATCTTCGAGCGGGCATAGGCCTTTACTCTGTCCGGATAGACCTTTATGTAGTTATTAACAGATCTCAGTTTATCAGTAGGACGTAAGCTTCTTCTGGCTCTGATGCCTAATAGAAAGGTCATTATGGTCCATTCTATTACTTAATGCATTCAGCTAACTATCGGTACTGCTTAGGATAATCTATCCTTAACTCAGCAGTCTGTGCTTAAGATTTCGGCTCATGAAGTAAGAGCTCTTCTACATCTTGGGCTGACATATAGTTTTGCTATTATAGATTAAGTAGGCTGCATATTGGTCTCAACCATCCACATTCATGAATTTTTATCTCAGAAATATTGTATCCATTTCTGGAGACCTGCATTGTTTAGGTCCATTATCAGCTGCTCAGAAAGTCGATCACTTAACAATTGCAACTATAGCTATGTAGGCTTTATGTTCCGGCAGTGACTCCGTCCTGCTGCCTTCTTCGCTCTGGGCTATTTGACCCAGGGCAAGAAAAAGGGGGGGGGGGAGGGTGTTCCCTTGGGTTACCTGTTTTTATTATGAAAACAAGGGGATACCTCCTCCGGAGTTAGTAATTCTGAGCTGTTACTGGGATGGTTTCTTAAGTGAAAGTTATGTTTTTAATTCATTCATGTCATAGTTTTAAAGTATAGCATTTGAATATGTCATGTGTCAAACGGATGTTATTATACTATCCTCAGACACTTTTAAAAGAGTATAAAGAGTCTCAATTCTTTGGACTAACTTTATTTATTGGCTTACTTTAAATATAATTAGTATACGAATTATACTGGATATTACTAGAGAACATGGATGTTATGATGCTCAATTATAGAAGGTATTGTGTCTTTCTAATTTGTCATAAATAAGAAAGATACACGTGAAGCCTATTTCTCCTTTTCTCCTACAGGAGATGACTCTATTTTATATAGTTGAGCTTATTGGATTTTCCTCTATGTCCTGGGCCCTCCAGCCTTTTTACTATTCAGCTATGTCTGGGTCATTGGTACAGTATAAAAATCTGAAAAAATTTATAGTAATTTATATATTTTTTATACTTACCAATGACCCAGACGGTGATGGCCCTCCCAGGAGTTGGGAACTCATACCTCCCCGCTGAGGACATAGCGCTTACCAGGCACTGGTTATAAGAATGATTAATGGCGCCAATTTCGGGACGTCCTTGACACTGCGCATGTGCAGTAGAGGTGAAGTATGGAGGGCCATTCAGGACATGTTTTCTTTGGTTTTAGATGCAAATTTTGGGGATTGGGGGGCAAAATTTGTGTTTGGCCCTATATTTTAAGAGTTAGCACCAGCTATGTCTGGGTCAATGGTAAGTATAAAAAATATATAAATTACTATAAATTTTTTCAGTTTCGTTGTATGCAAATTTGGGGGATGGGGGCGGCGGGGGGTTCAAAATTTGTGTTTGGCCCTTAATAATGTTGAGGTTGCACCAGCTAAGTCTGGGCCATTGGTAAGTATAAAAAATATCCAAATTACTTTAAATTTATAATTTTCAGCATTGATCAGACATTATGTAAAATTGATGCTCATCAATAAAAAAAATTCCCAATGGCTGACTGGTGGCCATTTTTGTTCTACCAAGAACTTCTAAATGACAATTCCGATTTCAATAATTTTTGGTATGGAGGTGTAGCAGCATCAGATAAATAACATATCTTACAGGTTTTTATCTCATGCATAAGTTATCCAAATTTGATGAACTTTAGCTTTTTTTAAGGCACATTTGTATATATAATGTTGGTGTGTCCTGTTACCACCTGTATGTCTGAGACACTCTGATGTTTTTGGTTTAAATTTTCAGCAATGATTAGACATTATGTAAATTTGATGTGCATCAATTTATTTTTTTAAAAAAGTCCATGTTGGCTGGCTGGCTTCCATTTTTGTTGGAAATTGCGTGTAATTAATTTTCAGGCTTGTTCCTCTGTGTCTATATTAAGCTAAAAAGCCAGCCAGATCTGCCGATTTCAGGTTGGTCTTAAACTAAACTACTTGCAATACAGTTTCTTATAACCACAAGCCTTACAGGTGGGAAAAAACTTGACCCCTGCAGTGATGATGCGTAACCTTTGTTCCGTCTGTGTCTATCTGTGGGGGACTATTGTCTGATCGCTGGTGATCGGCATTGTACATGTTTCTTGTTTGACACTGCATCATGATGTCTATCAAACAAGATAATAATAGAATAAATAACCAGTTTCTCATCAGAATATAATAACAAAATTACCAAATTCTGGTCAATTGAATACTTCTATGAATTGAATAGTTTCCATTAGTGATGAAATGAATACATGAATTCACATGTACAAATATCTACTCATTGAAGGCAATATTAGGATTTTAAATTTACATTTGAATATTTCTGCCTCCCCTCCACACCTCCCAAAGAACAGACATTGTTTTGTTAAACTTTATTAAACTACACTCTGTACTCTGCAGGCATATTAACTCTCTCGGAATGTCCAGGAAAATCCCATAAATTAAGTGTAGTTTCCGGCCTTGTTTTGAACAAAAATCCTGGAAAATAGTACAGTCTAAATTTTTTCCCATTTCGAGACGTTCAGTCTTAAATCATAGACCTTCGAAGCTCTGATCGTAATGATTGAAACAAAAAATATGCATACATGTGAATTATATTTAATAAGACCCCACAAAGTAGATCGTCTTTTTGTTTCTCTAGCCATTTTTTGTAAAACTGCATGCGAGCGAGCAGTTTTCTATTTTATTTTTATAATTATTTTTTTGTCCTCAAAAGTTCATGTTCTTGGTTTGTTTTCGGTTTTAGACCTCATAATCTACAGAATAGCATCGGTGGTGGTGTATTTTGTCCCTTGAGTACAAAAAGGCTTTGCAATGCTAAAGAACTGCAAAGTCTTGTTGCACTCAGTGGACAAATTTAGCAGTTTTATTAATTTGAGTAAAATATCAGACATAAACCATTTAATTTTTATTTTTACCTGCGTCGCCAGCGGCAGAGCAGGTCTAGTAACCGCTCGACTCCGTCCGTCAGTCTGTCCGTCAGTCCATCCCAAACACTTTTTCCGACAAAGTTTTCTTGGCTTCTATGAAAGGGAATGATTTTATATTTGGTCTGCTGCTTCATAATGATGAGTTGTATCCTGTAAGCAATTTTCAGATCTGCCGTGCAACCACTTCCTGTTTGCCGATACTTTGAAATTTTACTGTACCCACTGAACATTGAAATTTTCCGTCAAGGTTTTCTCGGCTTCTATGCAAGGGATTGATTTTATATTTGGTCTGCTGCTTCATAATGATGAGTTGTATCGCGTAAGTAATTTTCAGATCTGCCATGCAGCCACTTCCTGTTTGCCGATACTTTGAAGTTTTACTGTACCCACTGAACATTGAAATTTTTCGTCAAACTTTTCTCGGCTTCTGTGCAAGGGATTGATTTTATATTTCATCTGGAGCCTGATAATGATCAGTTGTATTGTGTATGCAATTTTCAGATCTGCCGTGCAGCCACTTCCTGTTTGCCGATTCAATTGCATGCAGCGACGCAGGTCCAGACCCGGTATTGGTCTTGTTTTAAGTTTGTATTAGTTAGAAAAAGAGAGCATTCGCAGCCAAAATAACAGTGTGGTAGGGCCTGAGAAACAGATTTTAAAGTTTTTAGGCCTAAAAAGAGTCTTTTA
Source organism: Pictodentalium vernedei (assembly GCA_031216915.1). Taxonomy (NCBI): domain Eukaryota; kingdom Metazoa; phylum Mollusca; class Scaphopoda; order Dentaliida; family Dentaliidae; genus Pictodentalium; species Pictodentalium vernedei. The sequence continues at coordinate 183,783,556 of CM062291.1, forward strand.
TTATAAATATTTAACTTATAGCAAAAAAGGAAATTCTCTTGAGGTTCTTAATATGCTGATAAGTCACAATCTCCAGTTGCTTTCAAATACTTGGATGTATGCAGAACCTGAATATGTTGATGATGTGCACATTTTTCATGGCAATGTAAATTGAATATTTACAACATATTTTAGTTATTACTGGCCAAAAACAAGTCACGAGATTAGCAACTTGATATAGTGTTATTAATTTTTATCTAAGATAAATGCCATGACTTTTGATGAAGTGAAAGCTGTTACTCTAGAGCATAACGGCATTCACATCATCAAACATTATGGCTTGGAAGGAGTTATTATGTTGATTGACGCCATCTTAGGAGGAACCATTTGAGTGGCGATGTTTTTCTCTGACATTTCAGTAGTTCAGTTGTATAGAGATCAGTGAGTAATTACCACTTGATATTATTGAACTTGCAGGTGGAAAAAACTGGAACCACAGGATGTTGTTGCAGAATGCTCCAAGATGTCAGTCGATGCTGTTGAAGGCTCTTTTGAGGGTGCTCGCTGCCCATTTCTCTCAGAAAACTGTCAGATGTTCTCTTCAGCTTGTGACAAAGAATCAGATTCTCAGCCTTATTCACCATTAATGAAAGGTTAGTTACTTTCCTAGCATTGGGCACATTCAAATATACAGAGAAGGTAGGATATATTCTGCAGATGACAGATTGCTTATTTCCAGGCTTGGAGATGAAGAAGTGAAAATGAAGGAGCCACTGAATTTTTTGCAAACTATTTATTTTAAAAAAAGATAATAAAGTGTCCATTCCAAATTATGATATAAATCAATGAATATTCTTTTCTTTATCAATGTATTTGCCACCAGGATGGAAAATTGTTTCTTTCACACTTTAGTAACATAATATTGGAATAAGGTTGACAATTTCATTCTCCTAAGCGATAACAGAACACAGTGATTTTCTATTGGGTCACCTATTGCGCAGATATTCAACCTTATTTTACCAGCAGGCTTCTTTAACCAATTGGTGTACAATATTAGTTATGCAAGACTGAGCCATGTACTGTCACCTCACAGCTGAAGTCACCCCTTATGGATCCATATGTGGTGATTAGACACATTTTGGATTCCCAATAAATATCCTCACCTCACCTCCAATAAATACACACTGCCAAGAGTGTGATGCCAAAATATGTGTTTTCAATTCATTTGGAAGTAAAACATTTACCAAGAATCATGAATCACAATATATTTTTATCCTTAAAAATTATATAATTGATATTTTTGTTTTCAAGAATTTATATTTTTATACTGTACCAATGACCCAGACTTAGCTGGTGCTAACTCCTTAAATTATAGGGCCAAACACAAATTTTGCGCCCCAATTCCCAAAATTTGCATCAAAAACCAAAATTTCAATGTCCTATGTGGTCCTCCATACCTTTTATCCACTGCGCATGCACAGTGTCAAGGAGGTCTCAAAATTGACTCCAAAAGTCATAATTTGTTTGGCCCTAAAATCAGTAACATGTCATTGATATTTGTGCTTGTAAATCTCAGTTTAAATGATGCCAGACACATAATTATGAAAGAAATGGTTGATTTAAGGATGAAATAAAAGGATGAGAGGAAGAAACAGTGGCAGAATGTGTTCAGGGCTGTAACTTATAATTTTTTTACGAAATTATTTCCTGTTCCCTAATTTCAGAGTATGAGCCTGATGTTGTCATTCTGGCTATGAATTTACCATTGTTTGTTCAGTGTTTCCTCTCTCCCTTTCCTTAATACCCCCCCTTGCTATTCTCCCATGCTTTTGGCATAATTTTTGTAATTTTTTTTACTAAAATTTCTTGGTAGTTTTGGCTTGGTAACAGAATGATTATTCTGTTTTTCCCCATGCTTAGGTCCTCCCCCTTGGGTGGTTAGGCATTGTGATCTGCATCTACCATCCGATGTACTGCAATTTCTTCTCTGGAAGTCTCTGTTTTAAATAGTGTTTAAATTGGTAACTGATTTTGGGCCATGTTTACAGTGCCTGGAGTCATGTTTCCGGTTTTTGTACACTTTGGTATATGTTGACAAAGGTTACTTCTGATAGTGATTACTTGTCTTCTGTTTAGTTCTGCTCATAGCCAGATACATTAATATTGTCCGTAAGTGTTACATTAATTTTTAAAAATGTTTTAAAATTTTTGTCCACACTTGGGCTTTTTTGGGATCCATTTGGGCTCATTGTTCCCATTGGGAACTTGGGCTCTTCTTTTTTCCCCCCCCCGAAAAAAAAAAAAATTTTTTTTTTTGAAATTATTTTTTCGAAATGTTATAATGGATTATATTATTAGCTCACCTGACTGAAAGTCAGGGTGAGCTTTTCTGATCACTTTTCGTCCGCCGTCCGTCGTCCGTCGTCCGGCGTGAAGGTGGTGTTTGGGTCTTTTTCTTCCAAACCACTGGCCGCATGTTAATGAAATTTCATGTGAGTAGGGGTTATATAGCGGCATTTTGATTTTTGGGCAAATTAGGTTTCGGCTCATATTGAGCAGAGGGGTGGGGCAAAAATGCTCCAATTCTTAAAAAATCTTCTTCTCAAGAACCAGCAATAGCAGAGACTTGATATTTGGTATGCAGCTTCCTTTTGAGGTGTAGACTCAAATTTGTTCAAGAGAAGTTTGTAGGTCTATACTTGGCGATGTTATGGGAGGAGCAAAAATTTTGGCCCCACCCCAAATTTCTATTTTTTAAACCGAGAGGCCAATTTGAACCAAATTTTATGTGAGGGCTTATTGGGTCATAAGTACCTAATTTATGCAGAAATTTTTTTTCCTGTAGCCCCGTGGGAACCACAGGAGCTAAAAATAGAAAAAAATTAAAACGCCTATATCTCAAAAACTGCACGGCACTGAGAATTTTTATTTGGTGTGCAGCTTCCTTGGGACCAACAGAAAGGATTGGAAAAAAAAAATTGCCATCGGTTTTATCATAGGGTACAGTTTCGGGACTTTGAAAAAGTGCTGAGTCAGCACTTTTTAACACTGTAGGCAATGGGAAAAACATTAAAAAATCTTCTTCTCCAGATCCAGCAGGCAGAATCTTTTGATATTTGGTATGCAACATTGTAGGGTGGATCTGATTCAAGTTTGTTCAAATCGGCCCCCTGGGTTCATATTTGGGCTCAGTATAGGAGCCCGATTTCGAACTTAGTGCATTTCAGGCAAATTTCTTAAAAAATCTTCTTCTCCAGATCCAGCAGGCAGAATCTTTTGATATTTGATATGCAACATTGTGGGGTGGATCTGATTCAAGTTTGCTCAAATCGGCTCCCTGGATTCATATTTGGGCTCACTATAAAAGCCCGAATTCGATCTTAGTGCATTTCAGGCAAATTTCTTAAAAAATCTTCTTCAGATCGAGCAGGCAGAATCTTTTGATATTTGGCATGCAACATTGTGGGGTGGATCTGATTCAAGTTTGTTCAAATCGGCCACCTGGGTTTATATTTGGGCTCAGTATAGAAGCTCGAATTCGAACTTAGTGCATTTCAGGCAAATTTCTTAAAAAATCTTCTTCTCCAGATCCAGCAGGCAGAATCTTTGGATATTTGGTATGCAACATTGTGGGGTGGATCTGATTCAAGTTTGTTCAAATCGGCCCCCTGGATTCATATTTGGGCTCACTATAGAAGCCCAAATTCGAACTTAGTGCATTTCAGGCAAATTTCTTTAAAAATCTTCTTCTCCAGATCCAGCAGGCAGAATCTTTTGTTATTTGTTATGCAACATTGTGGGGTGGATCTGATTCAAGTTTGTTCAAATTGGCCCCCTGGATTCATATTTGGGCTCACTATAGAAGCCCGAATTCGAAGTTAATGCATTTCAGGCAAATTTCTTTGAAAATCTTCTTTTCAAGATCCAGCAGGCAGAATCTTTTGATATTTGGTATGCACCATGCTTAGGGGGTGAGATTCAAGTTTGTTCAAGCCAAGTCCCTTGGTCCATATCTGGGCTCACTGTGGGAGCTTGAATTGTAACTTAGTTCAAAATGAGGAATTTTCTTTAAAAATCTTCTCAAGATCCAGCAGGCAGAATCTTTTGATATTTGGTATGCACCATGCTTAGGGAGTGAGATTCAACTTTGTTCAAGCCAAGTCCCTAGGTCCATATTTGGACTCACTGTGGGAGCCCGAATTATAACTTAGTTCAATATGAGGAATCTTCTTTAAAAATCTTCTATTTTTTTTTTAGATCCACTGGTCAGAATCTTTGGATATTTGGTATAAGCTTTTCTTAGGAGGATCAGATGCAACTTGTTGAAATCAATTCTCTGGGTTGATATTTAGGCTACCATGTCAGGTGAGCGCCCTCAGGCCCCTTGGGGCCTCTTGTATTACGTATCCTTGTTTCAAGGGTTAGTGCGAGTACTATGACTGTTTATATTTTTTCATGATGAAAGAATATTGTTTTAATTGTAATGCGAGGAAATCTTCCTCTGATTCTCATGTTCATTGTGTTTCTTGTAGTCAATGTACTCACACTAATTCTTGCTCAGTGTGTGCCAATTGGAATGACAAACGTTGGAGACGTGTGTCACGGTATATTGTTAGCGGTGAGGGGTCCATGCCGGTCCTCTCTCCACAAGATCACTCTAGTTTATCAGTCTCTTTTTCAGAAGAACAAGAACAGGGTGATGTTTCCATGATGTCTTCAACAAGTGTGCCTCTGTTATTGCAGTTTAACGAAGAGCTAGTGGCAAAAGTGCTCATGGAAATACAACAATTGCCTAAGAGGTCCCTAGTAGGATCGACGGCGTTGTTGTCCGCTAGCTTGCCCGGTGTAGCGACCATTCATCGAATGGCTTGGCAGCCGGGTTCGTCCGTTGCGGTCCAGGGAAGCAGTTTGGGTGATGCGAGCACTATAAACATTGAATGTGCACACCCAGCGACAACGGATCCGAGGATAATGTGGAGGAAGCCTGTCAGTCCGGTAGCTAGCTCATCCAGGTCTATCCGGACCGCGAGCGAGAGAGGCCCCCTCTCTCTTACAACAACATCTGGTCCGCGATGTTGTTGTATGTATGTTCGTTAGTCGGAGCATACGTCCACTCCTCCTGCTCGGGATGCTCTGTCGCATAGACAGTCCGACCCGGCTTGTCTATTGGCTTCCTCATCATCACGTCAGCACACATGACCACACCTTGGCTATGTGACCACAGATATCCAGACTGCTTTGCCGACCAGGGAATCCACGTCAACCAGGTCACGCCATCCACTAGCCAAGGACACGAGGCCTTTCCAGTTGGGACGTTCACATATTATATAAATGCAGGAATTAACGTCCCTGGAGCTTCCAGCGGCTAATTATGTAAGACCGCGGCTCCACAGGCCTCCGTGAGGGACTTGCTATCGCATATAGCACAATTCATCGCAGCATCCCAGCAGCTATCAGAAAGTTTTTCAGTAAAGAACTATCTGAGCAAAGCTGGGACAAAAATGCTGTGTTACCTGATAAGAAACTGAAAGCGTCACTGGAAACAGACTTTTTCGCCCAGATTAGGGACTCCGTCCCTGAGTTTCCGACCCAGTCCAGAAATGTCAAGGACATTTGAACTTTTGAATGATGCTATATTCAAGCTAGCCTCTAAGACTGGCAAATCGGGTTTCTTATCGCCTAGCACTATACAGCTGCCTTTCATCAATGCTAGACATAATTTTGAAACGGCAGGACTAGGCGTGCCGAGAGTTCCTCTGCGTTTGGACGACTAGGCTGAAGACCTGGAATTGTCATTGCGGCGTCCATGTCTGTTTACTCCAGTATACTGGAGACGACAATATCGTCTAATAGAATTTAGACGCATTATCTCACGCAGATCACCTTACCAGAGCATTATCACTATGCCTCGAAGCGAAAGAATTCCAGGATGTTCAAACTTCCTTAAGAGTTCTTTCGAGGGCTATAGCATATTCTATGTATCACTCCGCCCTTTCAGTGGCAATATGGAGTTAGTCAGATGTGATGTTGCCCTGGCTGCATTCACAAGAGTGGATAGTAAGGTGGAAAAAACTCTCTTCCAGTCGCTCCGGTCTCAGGAGAGCTTCTCTTCGACGATAAAGCTTTCTACAATCTATAATCAGATTACTAAGAAAGCTCCGGATTCTCTGCTTTTATTCCACTTTGAAAAAGTCGGACTCAGCAGGGAGGAGTAAGGCAGGTTCTTTGGGGGCGAATACGTCCAAAGGAAGTTCCTATAGAGGATCAAAGAAAGCCTCTACGTCTTACTCTGGAGACCATCAGAGTAGCGACTCACATAGGGTTGTAATGCTGGCCGAGATATCAGGTCAGATGCCCCTAGGTCGACTGGGCGAGGTGCAGATCGTGGAGGATGTGGTTTCTCGTTTCGCAATCCTCGCAGGGCCAGGAGGTGATGGTCTAACCTATATTGCGTTCCAGTGGGTGGAAGGCTCTCGAGATTCTTAACCAATTGGTTGTCAATTACGGACGACCCATGGGTGCAAGGGGTTATTTCCAAAGGTCTAGCTGACCTTCAAGGAAAAACCTCCGTTAACTCGAAGTCCACGCTGGTCTCAGATTCCGTTAAACGTTCAGAAGAGAGATTCGCTTCTATCAGAAGTTCAGTCTCTTCTGGACAAGAACGCTATAGACGTCGTAGAAAACCAGGAATCTCCAATTTTCTGCAGTCACCTGTTCCTGGTTCCAGTATCAGATGGCTTGTTTCGTCCAGTTATAGATCTGAGCTGGATAAACAAGCTGATCAGGGCTCCAAAATTTTTATATGGAGACCATCCAATCGGTCAGAGCGAGCATTCGAGTGAACCATTATGCTGTGAGCATAGATCTCAAGGATACTTACTTTTACGTCAGGGTACATCCGGCGTTTAGGAAGTACTTTCGCTTCGCTGTCCCAGGAGTTGTTTTCAGTTCCAAGCAATGATGCTCTGGTCTGAACCTAGCGCCCTGGGCCTTCACTCGAATAATGATCTCGGTAATGACTTATTTCCGAGTTCATTCGTCTGTGCTAACGTCAACCTACTTGGACGACATTCTTCAGGGTTACGGCAGCAAGTTAACGCTTCAGAATGATGTTCCGAGTCTGCTTCAATTGCTCCGACGTCTCAGTTTCATAGTAAACGAAAAGAAGTCGGATCTAGTGCCATCCTAATCATTCACCCACATGGGAATGAGCTTAGAGACGCACAACAATCTCGTTCATCTGCCGTTAACAAGAGCGATATTAGTCAGTTGTTACGCTCGCTTTTGCCTTCACTCAGATGTAGTAACAGCGAGAGAATTCATGAGACTGACAGGTTTGTGCGGACCCGCTGCGGATCTTATTCCGATGGAGCGGCTACGCACTCATCCACTCCCCAGATATTTTATCTCAGAAATGGAGTGTGAAGACTCAATCGCTCGAATCGAACATCGTCTTGCCGAATCAAGTGAAACAAGAGATTCAGACTTGGGCAGATATTCAGTGGTTAACTCATGGAGTACCACTGCAACTGCCGGATCCAAGTTTAACGATAATGACGGATGCGAGTCAAACAGGTTGAGGCACAACTCTGAGCCCAACAGATTCAGGATGCCAGGGTCTTTACGATCCGCGGTTCCTAAGAAGTACATAAACATCAAGAGATGATGTCAATATGGCTTGCGCTACGTCAATGAATGAACATTCTTCAGAATTCGCATGTTCAAATTCTATCCAACAATTCGACAGTAGTAGTGTATATTCGGAACCAGGGAGGCACTCATTCTATTCCGTTATTCAATTTAACGGAAAGGATCCTTCTGTTTGTCCTAGAGCATCAAGTTCTTCTATCGGTCCGTCATATTCCGGGTCGTCTGAAGTTTCTAGCAGACTCCCTTTCTCGGAAAGGTTGTAAGTTCTCGTCAGAATGGACTCTCAGCAACGAGTATTCAATCAGATTTGCTACCAATGAGATCATTCAATGGTAGACTTATTTGCGACGCATCTCAACTATCAGTTGCAGACGTATGTGTCGCCGTGACCAGATCCTCGAGCGTTTGCAGTAGATGCTCTCTCGATCTCTTGGGATGGAATGATAGGATTCGCATATCCTCCAGCGCCATTGATTCAGCAGATATTGCTCAAGATAAAGCAATCTCACTGCAAAATTCTGTTGGTAGCATCTTTGTCACCCCAGAGACCATGGATAAATCTACTCAGGTGTCTGTTCTGCTGTGGGACATGCCGCGGAAGCTTCCTCCACGAGAGGATCTTCTTTCGCAGGGAAAATCGCGCACACTGCATCACAACCCGCAAGGTCTCAACCGTCACGTATTTCCGTTGTGTGGTCCTTCTTGCACGGCAAGCAATTTACAGGACGAGCAGTGGACTCAATTTCTAACTGTAGGAGGACCTCCTCTTTGCTAAATTATGCTGCTAAGTGGAAGGTTTTCTCACGGTGACGTAGGGATCATTCTGTTGATACCTATGCACATCATGATAGTTTACAGATTGGATCCAATGTCTCTTTATCTAAGTTACTGAAAAACTTTTCGATAAATAGACCTAGAACCCTTAGATTAATTCTTAAGCTAAAAGAAGCGCCATTTGAGCCTCTTGATACAGTGGACTTCAAATTCTTATCTTATATGACAGCTTTCTCTTAGCCTTCTCTTCTGCTAGAAGAGTTAGTGAGCTTCAGGCACTATCTGTTGATGATTGTCACTATCGTAGTGTAGGTAATACTATTACCTTGACTACTAATGTTGGATTTTTGGCTAAAATCAGACTCCAAATAAGTATCCGGAACCATTTGTTATTAAGGCTCTTCCGTCTTCAGACGGGCATAGGCCTTTACTCTGTCCTGTTAGAGCTATACGTATTTACAAACGTAGATCTGAGTTTATCAGAAAGGGTCGTAAACATCTTTTTCTGTTTCTGCTGCCTAATAGAAGGGACATTACGGTCCATTCTATTGCAAGGTGGATTCAGTTAACTATCTGTACTGCTTATGAAAAATTATCTTCAACTCAGCAGTCTGTGCTTCAGATTTCGGCGCATGAAGTAAGAGCGCTCTCTACATCTTGGTCTTATGCTATAGTGTTGCTATTACCTATTGATGAAGGCTTCATATTGGTCTCAGCCTTCTACATTCACAAGTTTTTATCTTAGAAATACTGAGTCCATTTCTGGTGACCTGTTGACAAGCCTGACTCCAATATTGGCTCAAGATGCCTAAAGATGTGTTAAGTGAAAATCTCTCATATTTGTTCTGAATTTCTAAAGATGTGTTAAGTGAGGGTATGAATGCATATGTATTGAAAAGCATGATAGATCCATCTGCAACAAAATATTGAAAGCCCATACTTGCAGTTTTTACTTTTATTTTTCATTTTAGAGAGTGGCTATTTTAATTACTACAGCAAGCCTGCAGCTGAAATTAGTCCATTTAGCTATAATGCTCAAGATTCTAGCAGCAATTTATGGAGTCCCTCTGTGATTGTGGGTTTATCTACACCTCCACACTCACAAAGAACCACACCTGCTACCAGTATGCTAGAAACTAGCTTTGCCAGTATTCCAGTCTCACAGCAAGGTAAGTGAATTTCACATTTGTTTTACCAATTATTTTTTATTCTCTTTGTCTGGCCAACCAGCCAGCCATAAAAAGTATAAAGTTTCTTAAGAAGACTTCATCAAAGATGGTCACATAAATATTATTTTGAATAATTTTGTACCAAGAATGCAGATTGTAAGGCCTAAAAACATATAATAATCTTTTTCTCAGAGTCTCCAGCATTGTCATTTTAGCTGCTGCATGCTTTCTTTTTATTACCAATGCAAACTTAAAAAAAAGGAATATTATTTATGTCAGATACATTACCCAAGTTAATAAAATCATCGCATGAGTGCAACAAGGCACCATCTGCAATGCTAAAGCATTGCAAATGGCACCTATGTACACTTAAAGGATAAAATACACCACTAATGCTATTCTGTAGATTATGGGGCCTCAAACATAAAATAAGGCCATACAAAGTTGATTGTCTGCTTCTCAGGCCATTTTTTCCCAAAAAACATGCGGGCGGGCGGTCTTTTTTTTTTCTTTTTATTTTCTCCCTGAGATGTTGTTTGTGGTAATTCGACCCCCACCCAAACGCCTGGTGGACCACACAAAATTTCGCAAATATATTGGTTATTCACGGTAGGGGTGTTGGGTCATAAATGAAGTGGGGTTTGAATGTTTGTTTTTTCAGTGAAACGTGAAAATTATGACACAGGACGAAAAGCCTCGTGGGTGAAACGTCTCGGGATGAAACGTCTCTGGGACAAATCAAATGTCGAAGTGCCAACTTTCACAGATTTATTTTACCAAAAAAAAAATCCTTTCACAACCGGCCTAATAAAATCGTGAATCGCAATTTTTCCCCATTATATTCAAAATTATCACAACCCATTTGAACGGGCAGTTCATCCATAAATCATATTTTTCGGAAATCTGAAAATGAAATACAAAACGAATGTTTGCGTGTTTTTATTAACCAATTCCTATATGCGATTTATTTTCAACTATGACTGTTACTTTTATATTAAGCAACGGTTACTTTTAGTTATCCAATTACCCTGCATCTCAAATGCATTTATTTGAATTAACTGGGAAACTCGTAACGGTTTCAAATAACAGTACACAAATTCCCAATGACGGCCATTTACAGTACAAATGTTACTAAAAATAAATGCCAGGAGACTGTGTTCCATTCAACATAGCACCTGACTTTGCAGACTTTCTGAGGGTTGGTGCGAATCAAACGTGGTGCGAATCGACCATTCCCCTTTGTGACTGTTTGTTGTCAGACTGAAAGACACCTTCCTTCTTGCTGTCATTATGACTTACCTTTTACAGAATAAAACACTTTTTGTCGTGAATATTGCAAAACCCACCTCTTTATTAAAGTATGATGTAGAAAAAGCTGGAAGTGTGTTCATTTAAAATTTGCGAACGCATCGATATCGATTTACCGAAATGAGCATAATATCTCAAAATTTTTTTTGAAGATTTTTTGGTGTCATAAAAAGGTTGCATGCGCACCAAAAATGACCATGCATGTGGGCCTGAGAAACAGAGGTTCTTTTTTTATGGCCTAAGCCAAGTATATGAACCTTTGATTGCAAAGAAATAGTAATTAAGATAATAAAAAATAAAATAAGATGAATGCCTGCCTGCCTGTTTGCATGATTTTATTACAAAAAAGTGGTCTGAGAAACAAGATCTACTTTGTATGGCCTAATCAGGCTCATGTTTTTTTCTTTCTTTTGTAGAGTCACAGGTTCAGACATTTAACCTAAAATATTGTCTTTTTAACATTGACTTCATTTTTCTGAATATTTCACTTAACATCATTAAATATACAAAGGAAACAGATTATGATGCATTTATTTTCCTGAAACCTTAACATGTGGGCTAAAACCTTGTATTCACATTTGCACAAACAGTTAAAAGCTGTCGTTTGCAGCATTTTAAATGCATCGTAAAATTCCTTTATGTATCCATCAGAAATAATTTAACGGAGGTGTAATGATAAGCATTCTTTGGGTTTTTTTAGGTACATGTGGTAACACACCTTTAATGACGCCAGAGTACACTCCAAGAGAAACACCACCAATCACAGATTCTACTGAAAAAGTAAACATATTTTTCAGCTTTAAATATCTTAAGTTATGTCTCTGTGAAATCTCAACCAAAGATCAATTGATGCTGGTGAAGTGTTTATTTCTGTACAGTGCAGCCCACTTATTTGGATATCTCTCAGTTGAATAACCATGTTAATTGAATATAACTGCCAAACACAAAACCATTTACCATACCTTCATGGCAGATTTGATCTGTTGTTTACATTTAGTTTACAGCACAAACTTCTGTTAATTGAATAAAAAAAACTTGTAATATGTTGATAAATTACCCTGACAATCAACATATTCCCATCTGTATAAACCTATTTGATCTCAGTACATCCAGTGTTGGCATTTAATCTAAAAAACTTTGTTTGACAGAGCTCTGTGAGCTCTGGCAAATGACGCATAATTGAATAAATGGTCTGTAGGATACCAGAAAGTGACCAAATTACTGAATTGAATAGTCCTCTTAATTGAATAATTTTTAGCTCAACTTGACAAAGTCAAGCGGAGCTATTGCCATCACTTCTCGTCCGTCGGCGTACGTACGTACGTACGTACGTTAGTATGTTAGTACGTTAGTACGTACGTCCACAATTTCCTTTGGCACACCTCACAGGTCGCATTTATGATCAGATTACTTTGAAACTTGGCATGCTTGTTTGGGGTGACCTCTAGATGGGAGCTATCGATTTTCTTCAATTTCCGTCAAAAAATGTTGCCGCGGCCAACGTTCTTAGAACTTAGTTTAGTCAAACCACAATATTTCCCTTTGGCACACCCTACATGGCACATTTATGATTTGATTGCTTTGAAACCTGGTATGCTTATTTAGGGTGACCTCTAGATGGGAGCTATCGATTTTCTTCAATTTCCGGCAAAAAATGTTGCCACGGCCAACGTTCGTAGAACTTAGTTTAGTCAGACCTCAATATTTCCCTTTGGCACACCCTACAGGGCACATTTATGATCAGATTGCTTTGAAACCTGGTATGCTTGTTTGGGGAGACCTCTAGATGGGTGCTATCGATTTTCTTCAATTTCTGTCAAAAAATGTTACCGCGGCCAACGTTCTTAGAACTTAGTTTAGTCAGAAGACTCAAATTTCCCTTTGGCACACCCTACAGGGTACATTTATGATCGGATTGCTTTGAAACCTGGCATGCTTGTTTGGGGTTACCTCTAGATGGGAGCTATCGATTTTCTTCAATTTCCGTCAAAAAATGTTGCCGCGGCCAACGTTCTTAGAACTTACTTTAGTCAAACCACAATATTTCCCTTTGGCACACCCTACAGGGCACATTTATGACTTGATTGCTTTGAAACCTGGTATGCTTATTTAGGGTGACCTCTAGATGGGAGCTATCGATTTTCTTCAATTTCCGGCAAAAAATGTTGCCACGGCCATCGTTCGTAGAACTTAGTTTAGTCAGACCTCAATATTTTCCTTTGGCACACCCTACAGGGCCCATTTATGATCAGATTGCTTTGAAGCCTGGTATGCTTGTTTGGGGAGACCTCTAGATGGGAGCTATCGATTTTCTTCAATTTCCGTCAAAAAATGTTGCCGCGGCCAACGTTCTTAGAACTTAGTTTAGTCAGAAGACTCAATATTTCCCTTTGGCACACCCTACAGGGCACATTTATGATCGGATTGCTTTGAAACCTTTCATGCTTGTTTGGGGTGACCTCTAGATGGGAGCTATCGATTTTTTTTAATTTCCATCAAAAAATGTTGCTGCAGCCAACATTCTTAGAACTTAGTTTAGTCAAACCACAATATTTCCCTTTGGCACACCCTACATGGCACATTTATGATTTGATTGCTTTGAAACCTGGTATGCTTATTTAGGGTGACCTCTAGATGGGAGCTATCGATTTTCTTCAATTTCCGGCAAAAAATGTTGCCACGGCCAACGTTCGTAGAACTTAGTTTAGTCAGACCTCAATATTTCCCTTTGGCACACCCTACAGGGCACATTTATGATCAGATTGCTTTGAAACCTGGTATGCTTGTTTGGGGTGACCTCTAGATGGGAGCTATCGATTTTCTTTAATTTCCATCAAAAAATGTTGCTGCAGCCAACATTCTTAGAACTTAGTTTAGTCAGACCACAATATTTCCCTTTGGCTCACCCTACAGGGCACATTTACGATTAGATTGCTTTGAAACCTGGTATGCTTATTTACGGTGACCTCTAGATGGGAGCTATTGATTTTCTTCCATTTCCGTCAAAAAATGTTGCCACGGCCAACGTTCTTAGAATTTAGTCTAGTCAGACCACAATATTTCCCTTTTATACACCCTACAGGGCACATTTATGATCGAATTGCTTTGAAACCTGGCATGCTTGTTTGGGGAGGCCTCTAGATGGGAGCTATCGATTTTCTTCGGTTTCTGTAAAAATGACATTGGTACCAATGATCTTCAATTTTGCCATTTCATTTATAACTTACCAAGTTCAAGTTTGTCAAGTTGAGCTACAGTGTCATTGACACTTTCATTATTGGTAAAGTGGCTATTCAGTTATCAAGGTTACACTGTACTGTGTTAAAAATGTTGGAGTCAGTCTGATATTGAATTAAAGTTAAGTCAACTCCTCCCTTTTGTTTTCGAAGAGAAATTCCTTGATTTAATTTTTTGTTGTATACATTTGGAGTGACTATTTCTTTAGAGGCATGCGAATATGTTAAATATAATTTCAACTAGAACAACACTGAAAGCAGATCAAAACACCAACAGGTCTTTCCATTTGTAATTTGCAGGAGGGCCACTGCAGCTCTATTTATTTCACTCCAAGAGCACCATTTTCCACAAGGATGATTAACATTGTATTTGTATCAGATTCCACCATAATTCACTGGGAGTTATGTTTCAGTGGTATTTAGAGCAAAAGGAATAGAGTAAGTGATGATAATCCAGTTTTTATGAGGTAGCCATTGCCTTACATCATTGGCCAGTACAGCCCAGATAGTACATGGTCATCCTGTTATGGCTGCAATGTCATTCACTCACACTCTACAATGATATAATCTTTCCTACCAACACACATTGCTTTGTTTCCTACCTAAACTGCCATTAGTGCTCCATGCTGTGAAAGTAGGTAGTTTAATCCATTTGCTTCAGTATTCTCCATCATGATGCCACTGATCTAATCAGATCACATAGATGCTCTTGCCAACCTTGGTGTAAACTATAAGCCATTCAAAGTAGGTTGAATCTACCATTAGATGACACAGGCCTGACATTTTCAGGAGAGCGATTTATTCACTCGCCTACTGCTCACCTTAAAAAATTGAGGAGGATGAAAAATAGCCCTCCTAGCCTTAGAAAATAATAGAGCTGTAAGTTAACCAAAACCGAACCGAGGTTTTTAGTTTTTTTTAAAAACCGAAACCGTCGACATCCCGTAATCTAAGGTTTTTCGTTTTTTATTAAATACTCTCTTGCCAGCTCTTGCTGCAGAAATTCCCAGAATGTAGCCATCCCAGAGTAGTGAGAGTACCCAGACACTGCCAATGGCAGTGTCTGCATACTCTCACTACTCTGGGAAGGCTACATTCTGTGAATTTCCGACATTTCAGTTTAGTTGTGTTTGCAGCTTTCCTCAAGTTGCGTATAGGTGTCAGACCTTGAAAAATGGCCAAGCACAATAAAAGTTCTGTATATTTAGGTAATTATTATATTGGCCTTCCTGATTCTTCATGTATTATAGCTTATTTCGGGCATTCATCGAGTTTCACTCAATTTCACTACCATTCAGTTATGACTCTGGACATAAGAATGAGTTTTATTGAATTTTACTTGGCCTCATGAACAAACCTAAAACCGAACCGAACCAAGGTTTTTCTCCACCTGAAAAACCAAAACCGAAACCGAACAAGAAATTTAAAAACCTACAGCTCTAGAAAATAATGATTACCACAACAGCCTGTTCCTAAAACTCACAGGTTTTCAGATCTCTGCTATGTTAGTGATCTCTGCAATATGGCCACACTGCCCCTCCCACACCTCCAGGTCTTACCAAGGCCCGGAGGTGTTGGAGGGGCAATGTAGCCATCTCTCAGAGACTACCTGGTTAGCAGCCCCAAATAAAATGTACAAAGCCCACTAGGCAAAATTCATTAATAGTACAACTTCATTTTGCCACTTTTAACTTTTGTAGGCCTGAGGAGGCCATGTGAGGAGAGCGATTTTTTAGCCTTCCTGCATTTTTAAGAATGCCTGGCCTGATGACATGTTGTCAACTCAAATCACAAATTATTTGAAGGCATGGATGCAATTGCATTGTGAGTTGTTGATAAAAATGAGCTCTATTAGATGAGTTGATGATCAGGGCAGTAACTGGATCATTGCTTCTTTACTTTGATAAACAAGTTTGGTTTTATACTGTGAGAAACTAGTTTGGTTTTACTGGTAAAATAGGACCTGGTAAACAGTTTGTTGAAAGTCCTCTAAAATGGGCAGCACAGTTATAAACAATGGGCTGAACTTTACTTCATACCAGTTCAGATGTCATGGTATAACTGTAGTTGCTGTAAGTGACCTTGAATATCAATAAATAAAATGAATAAATAAATAAATAGACCAGTATGGACAATAAAAAGACTGGTGGGTGATTACGGGTCATCTTTTTTTGATTTTGTTTAGAAGGTACAGTACAAGGGCGACTGCATACCTAAGAAAAATAGTCCTGCATCCTGCGTTGTGAAACAGCTATTGCCAGGGTGTTATAAACTATGTCTATTGGCATCCTGCATTGTGAAACAGCAATTGCCAGGGTGTTGTAAACTATGTCTATTGATACATTCCATCTTTTTGCTTACCATGAATGAATAAACAACTTCTTTGTTGCTAATTTTTTGAAATTGTTCTATTTCTATAACCCAATGACCCAGACTAGCTGGTGCTAACTCCTTAAATTATACATAAGTTATCAAGGGCCAAACACAAATTTTGAACCCCCCCCCCCCCCCCCAAACCCCAAATTTGCTTGCAAAACTGAAAATTAAAAGTCCTATCTGGTCCTCTATACATTTACTCTCTGCGCATGCGCAGACGTCAGGAAGTGACCAGCATTGGCGCAAACATCATTCTTTGTTTGGTCCTAAAGTCAGCAACAATGAACTCAGATCTGTGCTTTAAAATCTCGTTTTTTGAGGATGCCAGACACAAATCAGTGCAAGAATTGGTGGATCCAAGGCTGTTATTGGATGATGGAAGTTTTCAATGCTGGTTTTAGACGTTCAGGGCTGTAACTTTATAATAATTATAAAATTTTTTTATGTTTCCCAATATCAGGACATATGCCTGACGTCATCATTTTTGTAATGATTATTCCACTGTTTGTTAAGTATTCCTTCCCTGTCCTTCCATGAATCCTTCCTGTTAAACTCTTAAGCTTTTTGGCTATTTTTTATTGAAATTTTTTATTAAATTTCTTGGGAGTTTAACATGTATTACAGAATATTATTCTGTTTTTTCCTCATGGTTACATCTTCACCCTAGGGGTGTTAGGTTGTTTAGTCTTGCATCTTCTATCCGATGTATCATTTTTTCTTTGTATGAAGATCTAGCTTTGCATCTGGTAGCATTTAAATTGGTTCTTACTTTGGGCCTTTTTGTGTGCCTGTCTTGTTTACATTGATGTTGTTTACATTGACAACGTCCTCATATATAGGTAGTATTTTTATATTCTATTACTATAGAATTACTGTAGGATACATGGATTATTATTCCAGTAGTGTAGCTCAAAAAATTTAGATTTTGTCCACACTTGGGCTCTATCGGAATGCCTTTGGGCTCTTAATGTTCCCTGTGGGAACTTGAGCATTTTTTCCAAATTTTTTGTTTTCTTCAAAAAATATTTGAATTTAATTTTGATTGCTATTATTCATGTATCTTAATTAAATATATTTTGTTGTGGAGCCTGGAGGACTGATATCGACTTTAGTCGATGCACTCCTGTGGACTCTTGTCATTCTTGGGTTCACTGGGATGACTGATGTTTGAGTCGGGTGTCGCGGAACATTGTTGGCCATGAGGTTCTGAGGCCAGGCCTCTCACCGTGTTATAATTCATTTTGTCAGTTTCTATTTCAGAGGAACATGAAAATGGTGATGATATTTTGACACCCATGTTATCACGCTCCGTGGAGCATATAGAGCTAGCTGCAGTGCTCATTATTGCAAAAGTTAGGGCCCTTTGTTAAAGGTTTTAATATCTTGCAAGCAGCAAGCTCGACCAGTGAAGCGATACTCCTTCCGTGGGTGTCGGGTAAGCCTGTTGCAGTCGAAGGAAGTGTAGTTGTGGGTAGAGCGAACACTTAAATATAAATAGCTCATCCAGCGACGATGGAAATAGGGAGGAAATAGGGAGGAAGTCAGCAAGTTTTTGTACTTGGCGAGGTCTATAGACCGCAAGTGGGAGAGGCCCCTTTCCAACCTAGCAACATCTGGGGCCAGATGTTGTTATGAGAAACTTGCGCAAGCCGGAGCATTTGTCCGCCCTCCACTTGTGACACTCTGTTTAGTCTGCAGCTGGGGTCGGCTTCAGTCACGGCATCCTCTGCTACATTTCATAAGCTGAAATGAAGTTTTCTGGTTGAAAACTTGAATGAGACGGAGCATATGTCTGCCTGCCGCTCAGTCTAGTCTGCACCTGGGGTCGGCTTCAGTCACAGCTTCCTCTGCTACGTTATTTAAGCACACACGACCGCATCCTAGCTACCCGACTTCGGATATCCAGCCTGCTGCACGAAGAAGGAACCACTCTTCGCCCGTGAAGTCGGACCATCCGGTAGCTATGGAAATGAGGCCTTGACAATCTGGTCGTTCGGAGAAGAGATCCATCTCCAACACACCGTCCCAGGAGCAGTAAGCGGCTAAGAAACGGAAGACCGCTACTCCTCAGGCCTAGATGATGGACCTGCTGACGTAGATTGTGCAGCTGATTGCAGCATCCCAGCAAGTGCAGGCAGCCTTCCTGAGACCCAGAATCTGAGCTGTCGGATGGTGCTGGGTCGGTCCAGTCATCTGTTCACGCAGATGCAATGGACCGAGATTCGCAACTGATTCTTTCGGATGGTAAAAGGGATAAGGAAGAGGATTACCATTCCCGTTCCGAACAGTACATGGTTGTGATGGATTTCATCCATACTACCCTGAATTTGTTCCACCAAATCAGAATGCTGCGACAACAAGAGAGAAACCGCTGGCGTCGTTGGACGCAGACTTTATCCGGACAAAGGAGAGGAGAAAGTCCTTTCTTTTCCGGTTCAGTCTAGGCAGGTGTCGCAGGTAGAGACTGGTGGTTTTTGGTTTTTCGGTTTCGGTTTCGACCCGCTTCAGCAGACAAGAGTAAAGGAGGGCGTTCTAGACAAAAATTGTCAAAAGGAAACTCCTCACGAGGGTACAAGAAACCCTCTTATAATTACTCTGGAGGTCATCAGTATAGCGACTCGGGAAAGGGGCGTAGGTCTGATTGGGACTATTGGTCAGATGCCTCTAGGCTGACGGGATGAAGTTCTTCATGGGGAGGACATGGTTCTCCTCCTGTAAGCCTCGCAGGTCATACAGGTGATGGTTAAGACTTCTATTGCTTGCCAGTTGGCGGAAGGTTATCAACCTTCGCAAAAAACTGGATAACAGTCACGGAAGATTCATCATTCCGAGCAAAACCCCCACTAACAGGATGTTCGCATTGGACAAATCTTCCATCAGATCTTTGCAGAAGAGAGTCTCTCCTAGCGGAGGTACGGGTTCTCTTATCAAAGGAAGCAATAGAGGTCGTCGAGAATCAAGATTCTCAAGGTTATTACAGTCATCTGTTCCTCGTACCGAAGCCAGACGGCTCATTCCAATCGGTAATAGTCTTGAGCTGGATAAAGAAGCATATCGTGGCTCCAAAGTTCTATATGGAGACCATTAGGTCGGTAAGGGCGAGTGTTCGAGTGAATGACTATGTGGCAAGTATAGATCTAAAAGATGCATACTTTCATGTCCTGGTACATCTGGCAGTCAAAAAGTATTTGCGCTTCGCCGTACAAGGGAAGGTGTATCAGTTCAGAGCAATGTGGGCTGGGCTTTCACTCGAATATTGAACTTGGTAATGTCATACATCCGATCTCATTCGTCTGTCGTAACGTCGGCTTACTTGGACGACATTCTACAGAGATACGGCAATAGAATTATTCTTCAGAACGATGTTCAGAGTCTGCTTGTATTACTCCAACATCTCAGTTTCATCGTAAACTTTAAAAAGTCGGATCTAGCTCCGTCCAAGCCCTTGATTCATTTGGGAATGAGCTTCGAGACTCACAACAATCTGGTTCATCTGCCATTACTCAGAGCGAAATTAGTCAGTTGTTAAGCTTGCTTTTGTCTACACTCAGACACATTAATAGCGAGGGAATTCATGCAACTGTTGGGGCTATGCGGAGCGGCTACGGATCTTATTCCGATGGACTGCCAGCACACACATCCCCTCCTGATATTCTTTACTCAGAACTGGAGTGTGAAGACGCATTTGCTCGAAACCAGTATTGTTTTAACAGATCTAGTAAGGTAAAGGTTTCAGATATGGGCAGATATTCCGCTGCAACTGCCGGATCCGGCTTTCATGATTATGACGGATGCAAGTCAGATGGGGTGGGGCACGACCCTAAGTCCCGCAGACTTGAAGTGTCGGGGTCTTTGGGACCCTCGGTTCCAGGGGAAACACATAAACATCAAGGGATGATGTCAATATGGCTAACGCTACATCATTGGATTCACATAATAGACGTTCATGTTCTGATTTTGTTGGACAATTCGACAGTGGTAGTGTACATCAGGAACCAGGGCGGCACTCATTCAATTCCATTATGCAAACTAACGGAGAAGATTCTCCCATTTGTCATGAAGCATCATGTTCAGCTTTCTGTCTGTCATATACCTGGTCGTCTGAACGTACTAGCAGACTCACTCTCTCGGAAAGGCCGCCTGTCGCCATCAGAGAGGATGCTCAACAAGCGAGTATTCAGGCAGATTTGCTACCAGTGGGATCGCCCCATGATAGATCTGTTTGCGACGCACTGGAACAATCAGTTACTGACGTTTGTGTCACCAGGCTCAGATCATCGAGCATATGCAGCAGACGCTCTGTCGATATCATGGGAATAAATGATAGGATATGCATATCTTCCAACTCCGTTGATTCTGTTTAAGATCAAACAGTCCCGTTGTGAAATACTGCTAGTAGCACCTCTGTCATCACAGAAACCTTGGATCAATCTTTTCAAGAGTCTGTTATGGGACGTTCCCCGGAAGCTTCCTCCACGAGAGGACCTTCTTTATCGGGGAAGTATTTGTTCTTCACGTCCTTCTCTGCCCTTAGTGGCGTTATGGAGTCAGTTAGATGTGAGGGAGCTTTCCGGTTCTTATATTAGTTGATGACTAACACAAGAACGATTAAAGTAATGTGGGTGAGGGGGTTTCAATATGACTTTGAATATCCTGCCAGAAAAATGGCCTCTGGTGTACAAAGGGTTAAACAGGAGTATAATAATATAATAACTATTTGTCTACTATGAAATTTACCATGGTATTCGTGACTGCTGTGGCAAGTTTCTAGGGCTGAAAAAGTATCTTTGTTCATCTTGATGTAGATGGTATCCACACATCATGCATAGAATACATTTTAGAAGAAGAAATGAAAAATTGGATTAGAAGGTTTGTTTCACTAGAATCCTGTTGACTGAAGACAGTGAGACCCACTTAATTGAATACTGCTTCCTGAATAATGCTAATAATTGGGTATACTTTGAAAACACCAAACCATTTATAATATACTTTTAAAAAGAAGTAGGGGATATCCAAACTGATGATTAATCCACTGTTTGTTAAGTATTTCTTTCCTATCCTTCCATGAACCCTTCCTGTTAAACTCCAAAGCTTTTTAGCTATTTTTTATTGAAATTTTTTATTAAATTTCTTGGGAGTTTAACGTGTATTGCAGAATATTTATTCTGTTTATCCCCATATTTACATACTCACCCTAGGGGTGTTGGGTCGTTTTAGTCTTGCATCTTCTATTCGATGTACCGTTTTTAATTCGTATGAAGATCTAGCTTTGCATCTGGTAGCATTTAAATTGGTTTCTGACTTTGGGCCTTTTTGTGCATGATGTCTTGTTTCCATGTTTTTTCTTGACGATGTTTATATTATATTACTGTAGAATTACTTTAGGATACATTGATTATTATTCCGTTAGTGTAGCTATAATATTTGGATTTTGTCCACACTTAGGCTCTATTGGGATGCCCTTGGACTCATAATGTTCCCTTTGGGAACTTAGGCATTTTTTCGAAATTTTTTTTTATAAATTTTGATTGCGATTATTCATGTATCTTTATCATATATTTTGTTGTGGAGTTTGTAGGAGTGCTATCAACTTTGTTTTTTATTGTAATTAGGAAAGCTTACTGCTCTGAATGCAAGGCGAGGAAGTCTTCCTCGGATTTACATGCTCTTTGCCTTGCCTGTAGTCGATGCACTCCTGTGGATTCTTGTCCTACTGTGTACATTGGCATAACAGATGTTGGAGACGGGTGTTGAGGTGCATTGTTGGTGGTGAGGTTCCTATGCCGGAACTCTCACCATAATATAATTCAAGTTTTTCAGTTCTGTTTCAGAGGAACATGAACATGGTGATGGTATTGTGACACCCAACCAAAGTGTGCTACCGTCGTCGCTCTCTGTTGAGCAAATAGAACTAGCTGCAAGGTGCTCATGAATATAAGCAAGGGTTAAGGCCTCTAGTTAGTGTTCTTAATCCCTTGCAAGCAGCTAGCTCGACCGGTGAAGCGGTTACACCGTCCGTGGGAGCAGTGATACTGGATAAGTCTGTTGCGGAAGGAAGTGTAGATTTGGGTAGAGCGAGCACCTGAAAATCAAAAGCTCACCTAGCGACGACGGAAATAGGGAGGAAGTCAGCAAGTTTCCTTTAGGGAGACTCGGAGGGGTCCCAACAACATTTGGGGCCAAATGTTGTTTTGAGAAACTTGCACCAGCCGGAGCATATGTCCACACCTGCTGATTGGGACGCTCCGTCTAGACTGCAGCCGGCATCTGGTACAGTCACGGCTACCTCCGCTACGATTCAAAAGCACACACGACTGCATTCTAGCTACCCGACTTTGCATATCCAACCAGTCTACGCCTGTAAAGTTGGACCATCTGGTAGCTAGAGAACTGAGGCTTCGATCATCGGGACGTTCGGAGAAGAGATCCATCTCCAGAACTGCGTCCCAGGAGCTGCAAGCGGCTAAAAAACAGAAAACCGCTGCTCTTCAAGCCTCGGTTATTGACTTGCTGTCACAGATTGCGCAGCTGATCGCAGCATCCCAGCAAGTGCAAGAGCATCCTCCCGCAGACTCCAGTAGTGAGCTGTCGGACGGCGCTGCGTCGGTCCAGTCATCTGTACATGCAGATGCGATGGACCGAATGTCACAGCTGAATCACTCGGATGGTGAAAAGGACAAGGAAGAGGATTACCCTTCCCTTTCGGAACAGCATATGGTAGCGATGAATTTTATGCTATACTGACTTTGTTCCACCTGATCAGCAAGCTGCGACTACAAGAGAGAAACTGTTGTTGTCTCTGAAGCAGATTTTGTCGACAGGTATCGGAGGCCTTCGACCATGTTAACGACATCATATTTAACCTCTCTAGTGCTAAGAGGAAGCCAGTTTCTTATGGACATCTTCAATAAATATACCGTTCCTTGGACCACGTTCTTTTAAAATGGTTTGAGAAGATATCCAGAGAGCTCCTCTGTGTTTAGATGAGCAGGCCGGGGATGAAAATATGTCCCTACCTGCATCATTCAGTATACACTCGGAAGTGATGGAATGTGATATTTAATCCAATAGAGGGAATCTGGACGTGATGTCCTATGCAGATCACCTCACCAGAGCTATGGTGCAATGTCTTAATGGGAAGGAATTTGAGGACGTTTGTTCCTCGCTTAGAGTTCTTTCCAGGGCAGTCATGTATGCCACAGACAACTCTGCCCGAACAGTGGCAAATTGGGAGTTGATCAGACGTGATGCTGCCCTTGCGTCGTCATCACTTATAGATGACAAGATGAAAAGCTCTCTCCGAGTCGCTCCGGTCTCCAGATATACTCTATTTGACAACGAGTTTTCGTTAGTCTATGAACAGGCTACATACAAGAAAGCTTTCACTACACTACTACTGAAGTCTGCGCCTCAACAACACGCTTCAGCAGACCGGGGTAAGCGATACCATTCCACTTAAAATCAGCTAAGGGAACTCCTCGCGTGGGTACAATAAACGCTATTATACTTACTCTGGAAGTCGTCAGTATAGTGACTTGGGAAAGGGGCGCAGGTCTGATCCAGACTGTAGGTCAGCCGACAGGACTAGCTTCTTCGCGAGAGGACGTAGTTTCTCCTTCCGTAAGCCTCGTTAGTTGTACATGTGATGAATATTGCGTACCAGTTGACGGAAGGTTATCAACTTTGCGAGAAACTGGATTTATGTTATGGAAGATCAGTGGGTAAAAGTGTTGTCTCGGAAGGCCTACGACTATGATTCTGAACAAAACCGCCACTTACAAGATGTCCGTGTCGGACAAATATTCTGGTGGATCCTTTCAAAAGGGATTTGCTCCTAGTGGAGGTACAGACTCTCTTATTGAAGGAAGCAATAGAGGTCGTCGAGAATAGACTTCTTGCACGACGATAGTTGTAAGTCTCCATTCAGTGAACCTTCAAGGTTGCAACTTACACTGATGTATCTGTCTTCACGGAGATGAAGACTTTTAAGCTACGGCTAGCGTTGTAAGTCTACTTAATGACCTTCTAAGGCAGCAGTTATCAGCCTTTTGTTGTCTTCACGTATAGGAAGACCTTTAGCTGCTTCAGCTAGGCTGAGTTTTTTGTCCTATCGGGCATAATTCTGTATGTTAGAGGAGGTTATTCTCTTCCTACAGGAATGGTTTGTTGTTAGTTATATGAGGTGATAAGCTCTATTAATGATGCCATATTTACCCAGGCCTGGAAATAAGTGGTCGGTCACGGACAGTGACTGCCACGAAACGTCTATGTGACTGGCGCTAACTGTATCCAACCGGTCATGAATGACTGGTGTATTTTTCTCCCAAGTATATTAATTTTTCACATGAGACCTTGTGTTCTGAATCATTAATTATGGATGTTGATGGTGACTAATTTCCACATTCGAATATATTCTTTAAAATAAATACAAATACAAAATCGTAAAACACAAGACAGGTTTATAAACGCTCCTTTCGCAATCGAAACTGAAACTCATTTGTACTCTATTTTTTTTGAGTATGTTCTTCAAATCGAACCAGATGATCCCATCCTCTTTCCTTTCCTTTGTGTAATATACTTTCTTTGAAGACTGTGAGCAGAATTTGTCATAATTTCCAGAAAGCTTTACAGTAATTCAGTAATACTTCCAGAAAAATATAACCAGTTTTAACTCAGGTGACAGATGTGCAAGTGCCGATTTTATTTGGTGCCGAGGTTACCTGGTGCCGAAAGTGATGGGGTTGGTTTTGACCAGGTGCCAGATTTCCCAGTGGTGAGATGTCCAGGCTCCAGGTGCGGTGATGTTCAGCATTCAATTTCAAAGAAATTGTCGCATTGGAGCCCAGTTGTTACGTTTTAAGAAAAAAAAAAGTGATTTGCGTACTGAAGACATCCCCATCATGCAGTTTAATGTTTTAAAAGTTAAGTGTCATTTCAATAAAATTGAACGCAGGTAGGCCCTAATATTTTGTATATCATTACGATGTTAGCCCAACATAATTTACATGGGTTTAGCCCTAGTTAATGTTTGATTTGGAAGCCAAAAAATATGACGTCCCAGTTTGCTGTATGACCGATCCGATCATTATGGAGCCAGTCATTATGACCGATGCACCAAAAAAAATTATTTCCAGGCCTGATTTACCTAGTGTGTTTATGTCAATATGGTGTATTTGTTCATCACTTCCCTCTCCATTCTCAGTGGCATAATGGAGTCGGTCAGACGTGAGGGAGCCATGCGGTTCCTATTCTATTTGATGACTAACACAAGAGTGATTCAAGTAATGCGGGTGAGGGGGGGTTCGATCTTTTTTGTAGAATCCCCCTTCTCCCCCCCCAACCCCCCCACCCCCCGCCAATGTGTTAAGAGACAATTACAGGGCAACACATAGTTTTTCTTCCTGAAAGCCTTGTATGCATTTAAGTATATACATGCCTTTCATGGCTTCTCGATTGGCGGCTGGGTCATGTTCTAACAGCCACCTCATGGGCACATCCACTTTTTAGTTGGATTCTTTCCTGTGGTTGTTTGTTTTTAAGTCATATACGAGCATGTGATTCATTATCAATAAATTGCTAGCCTTCGTGTACCTGAATGGCTGACTTATCGGTTATCTGGGTGATATTCTACAATGTGGCAATTAGTCCACTCTGAAAAATTTCACTCAGAGCGGTCTAGCCTTTTCTTATGACGTAAGAGTTTATTACTCACTTAACTGCATATTAATTCAGTTTCCTGGTTACATTTGTATCGCTCGGTCATACCGTGGATAAAGACTGCATTCAGATGAGTACATGCGGCATTTCATTGCTTGCTTGCATAATATGTGTATTTATTTGGCAGATGCATTATCGTACACATTATATAAATTCTTACTCTGCTTATAAAGCTCACAAGAATTTTGGGACCATTTGGATCAGTTATGGAACTGTCAACAGGCTGTCTATGAATATGGTCTCCATCTCTGACATCATTATTCAGAGTAGTATATTCTTTCTCCGAACAGTCATTGGTTGTTACGGACCTAGGAAAAAATTAATTATTTCAGGGACGGTCCATAACAAGTCTGTTAATCATAGCTCGTTCCATATTCTAATCCAGGTTTCTTGAAGATACAGTACACATTCTCGTATATTCGAACGGTTCATTGGAGTGTTATTATTGGAATCAATTGTACACATGAACGGGGTCGCCTGTAGGTTGCCTTAGAATCGTGTTTGCTCTTCAGATACTTTCCATGGATATTCCATTGCACAAGTGTATGGTCGTACACTTTATATCACCGGTTTTCATCCTATCTACGTATTCCGACTACGTATTATTACATTAGAGGCATGCTCTGTTAATTACCGTGATCGCCACAATAGCTTTAGAGCTTCTGAAGTGGCATTAAGCATAAATAATTAATAATAATTAATAACAGGGTGCTTATTGGGTGAATATATTTGAATTATTTGGTATCGCTTTTCACTGATTCCAGAGCGCTTCCCTAGCCTCTTTGTTTTGAAGAATATTCCTTCAAAAAAAGGTGGTGGGGGGGGGGGATTTTTCTTTATCTTATCCAGCTTGATAAGTGTGTAACTATGAGTGAAGCTGTTTTGTCTGTAGATTATATTTGATCCTAGATACAGCATGTTTATTATTTATATATGGCGTATGTTTGTGGGGGTTAGTCTCTCACTCTCAAATATACCATCCTAATTTATGGGGCTTAGTCTGGACTAGATTTACAAATTGGGGGCTCGTTACACCCAATTAGCATAATCATTCATGCTGAGAATATGGAATTACTTGGATATGGCTTCTTATTTATGATATTTCTTCTCTATTATTGTGAAGAGAGACATACATGTAATTCCTTTTAAATTTAATTTCCTTTCACCTTGGAATGCAGGCTTAGGAGCTATGTTTGGTCTGCTAATTTTTAAGTCCTATGCCCTCCGCCTTTTTTCATCTAGCGTGGGCCATTGGTTATTAGTATAAAAATATGATAAATTTAAAGTAATTATACCCCCACTTTCGAAGAAAATGGGGGTATACTGGACTACATGCGTCCGTCCGTCCGTCCGTCCGTCCGTCCGTCCGTCCGTCCGTCTGTCCATCCGTCCATCCGTCCGTCCGTCCATCCATCCGTATTTCCATCTGTGCGTCTCTGTGTGTGAGTCCGTCAGAAAATATTCATAACTTAAGTAAATTATTATTTTTTATAATATTTGTTGGTCATAAGTATGCTCACACTAGTTATTTTTGTTTTTTATTACTTCACTTAGAAATTGTGTCCGTCCGAGCCAAATTTTGTCTGTTCAGCCTGTATCTTGGGTATCGAATGTTCTATTGCAATGAAATTTGCCATGAACACTGCTTATCGTATAGGCTTTAAAAAAAGGATTGAACGATATTTCTCACATTCTCCTTTTTAGAGTTATCCCCCTTTTTTGACTTAGAAATTGTAGGAAATAGACATTATTTGTCTGTTCAGCCTGTATCTCAGGTATGGGTTATCGGATTTTGGTGAAATATGGCATGCAGTTTGCCTATGACAAAGGCGTCTGCCTCATTGCATAAAACTTCCAAACACCAAACAATTTACCATACCTTTTGACTTAGAAATTGTTGAAAACTTTCAAAGAAAATGGGAGGGGGGGTGGGGGGCATACTGGATTGGGGTTATCGGATTTCAGTGAAATATGACATGCAGTTTGCCTATGACAAAGGCTTCTGCCTCATTGCATATAAAACTTCCAAACACCAAACAATTTACCATACCTTTTGACGTAGAAATTGTTGGAAATTGTTGAAAACTTTCGAAGAAAATGGAAAGGGGGGAGGATGTATACTGGATTGTGCCCATCCATCTGTGCATTCGTCCGTCAGTCCATACGAGAATATTCGAAAATGATATTTGTTGGTCATAGGTATGCCCACACTAGGTGTTACACCACATGGGGGTATGCACCGGACGAAAGTCCAGCTCTTGTTTGTATATGGTCCTCCCATGAGTGGGCACTCATACCCCCCCCCCCCCTCCCCCCGCTGAGTTATTATTAGTACGCTCATCTACAAAGAATGATGTGATGTTCGTGCCAATTCCGGTCTCTTCCTGACCTCTGCGCAGGCGAAGAGGGTAAAAATATGGAGGGCCAGATAGGACTATTAATTTTCGGTTTTGTATGCAAATTTTGGGGATTGGAGGGTTCAAAATTTTTGTTTGACCCTTGATAATATTGAGTTTGCACCAGCTAGTCTGGGCCATTGGTAAGTATAAAAAATATACAAATTACTTTAAATTTATCATTTTCTAAGATGACAATGCAAGAGAACACAGGGCTCGTGTCACTACAGAGTTCCTCCAGGAACAGAACATCACTACGCTGCCTAAGTTCAGACCCTTCACCAATTGCGCACATTTGGGATATGCTTGGCATTCACCCATGACAATGCCAACAGCCCCCTTACCAATGTCCAGGAACTCATTGCTGCACTGCAGGAAGAATTGAATAACATCAGTCAAGCTGATACTGGATGTTTGATGAGGAGTATGCCACATCGGAGTCGTGCTTGTCTTGCAAACCGAGTTGGATTTAGAAGGTATTGAGGTCTTGGATTAAATGTGGTAAATTCTCTGACTGACCATCCATGTCTTCTACAGCTCAGTGCGTGGAATGTGTGCTTGTCAAACACCCAACTATCTCTGAAATCATTCAGCAGATGTCACAGTGCAATGCCTCAACTGTCTTTTTGATGAAAATATAACTATATTTCTTCATATATCTCACTTTTATCAAATATCCCCTACTTTTCTTTAATAGAATACTTTAGTTCAAAACTGACCTGTTAATTGCACAAATGTTACAAAGTATATTTTTGCTAAATGAATAAAAAATGGTGTGATCTATTAGAAAATTGGGAGTGCAGAGGCTCATAGGTTAGAGCATTGGACATCAGAATGAAAGGTCACTGGTTCGGTCCTGTCCACCTCTTCTAATTATGTCCTTGGACAAGATATTTCATCCCAAATGCCCAAATGGGAGAACGATGGCGCAATATGCTAGGCATAATGCACGTCAATTGTGCACATGCCGTTCACTTCGGCTAACCCTGCTCGTACTGGATTAATAAGTTGAAGAGTCTGATAGTTACTTACCAGTTCTCAGTGGTTCTCTACTGATACTGCTGCTTCGGCCACTAGAAAAACTGCCCAACTTGATATGACCCAGGCTATTAAAAGTGTTGTTAAACCTCAATAAATAAATAAAAAAATAAATATGGCCAGTTATTCCCTTTTTTGCCTACAAAATATAGGTTATGGTGTCTCTTTGGGACAATGTTGAACGATTTTTGTGAATAGCAGAGATAAAGTTTTTTCAAAAAAATTGTTAATTAAATACTCCAGTCAACACTGCAATTCATGAACACTTGCAACATTACTCTTAAACAGTTAGTACATTTAATCAATTTTACAGAAATTCATTTATTCTCAGAATACAGGTCATACTTCAAGTCACCACAGTCTCTTCAGATCACATGATCCCAAAAGACTCAGTCTTGGTTTACAGTCAAAAATGAGCTTACCAACCACTCCCAGCTCTATGGATAGTCGTATGCCTGCAAGTGTACCACCTTCTCCACTGAAACCAGAATTCACCACTGAACCACCAGCAGGTATTGTTCGGGCAAAGCCTACATTTCCTGCAGCTAGGGAACTGAGGTTTGAAGTTCAAGAGAAAGAAAGATTGGAGGCTTCCTCACTGCAGGCCAAACTGAGTGCAGATATTCATCAAGGGAGACAGCAGGCTGTGAAACAACATGGAGAAAATGAAGAAAAGATTGATGATGGTAGAAGCATGGCATCTCTTTCTCTGGATACCTTGAAGAATGTTACTGTGGTGGAAGAAACTCCCGACGGTAAATGAAGATATTTTTATCATCCTCTGTCTTTTTTATTGTGAGTGTGATTGTAGAACCGATGACCAGATAACACAATACATTTGGTTCTTGAGTAATTAATTTTTCAAATCAATGAGGAAGGGAGGCTTTTATTCTCATGTTTTATTTTGGGGGTTTGTTTACTGATTGATTGCTGAAAGCCCCAATTGGGGTTCCATTCGTAGTTCAGGTACTACAAATTAAAAGGTTTCATATTCTGTGGATGTTGGTCACATTATCTTTGAAGTAAATTTTATTTCATCTGTGTGGATTTTTCTTGTTACAATTTATGGCAGAGTGCCTGTAGGCACTCTCCCACAAATTGTAAAAAGGTAAAAAACGTGAACAAATTTGGCAACTTTCCAAGAAAAAAAGTTACTATATATAATTGTGTTCAATTATATTTATGCACTTTTTCTTAAAAAATAAATACCATCCACATAATATATGAACTATATCTGCAAAACATAACAGACTGGATTTTGACAAAGAAATTATCATACACATACACTGCATATTAATCATGCCAGCAAACACCTGCAAATAATACCCTACTAGTTTCGGAAGACACTGCAAGCCAATAAGAATGTTCAAATGAGGGGGTTTAATTTCAGTAATTGCCCGAGAACCAAAACATTTTTTGCTCAACTAGACAATGTCAAGTATGAGCTATTGGGATGGGTTGCGATCCGTCATCTGGCTGTCCATTCGTACCTCCTTCTATCCAAAATTCCTTCAGTACACCTTACAGGCTGCATCTCTCACCTGATCAGTTTCAAATTTCATATGTGGATTTAGGGTAATGTCTAGATGGGAGCTACCAAATTTTTCTGAATTTTGTTGCAAAACATGGCCTCTGGCTGCCATCTTGATTTTGGCATATAAATTATCAACATTTACAATAGCACACCCTACAGGCCACATCTCTCGACCTATCTTTTTCAAATTTCATATGTAGCTTTGGTGTAATGTCTAGAGGGAAGCTATCAAATTTTTTTCTGAATTTCATTGACAAACATGGCTGATGGTGGCCATCTTGGATTTGGCATATAAATTATCAACAATTCCATTACTGCACCATACTGGCCGCATCTCTCACCCGATCTTTTTCAAATTTCATATATGTAGTTTTGGTGTGATGTCTTGATGGAAGCTATTGATTTTTATCAAATCTTTTTGAAAAAGTGACTGCCAGCATCCATCTTGGATTTATCATATAAAATGTTAACAATTCCTTTAGCACACACACCCTGTGGGGTGCATCTCTCACTTAATACACCCTGTGGGGTACATTTAATCTTTTTCAACTCACTCAATTTCGTTAAAAAACATGGCCGCCAGTGGCAGACTCAGATTTTGGTATTAAATTGACTACAATTCCTACAGCATATCCTACAGGCCATATCTCCCATCCGATCTTTTTCAAATTTGGTTTGATTCTGATTCAAAAAGTTTCAAAGTTTTTTGAAAATATGGCCATTTGGATTTTGAATTCAGAAGAGTGACAGTTCATTTAGCACAGTCGACTGTTCACTTTTAATTTGAAAATTTCTTCATATTTTATATGTTGTGTCACGCACACACATGCACTCATACACAATCACACACATGCACAGTGCTACCATAAGTGATGACTAAAAGGTTTTCTACATATCTCTCATATGTCGCTGTATGATTGCATAGAATGTTTTGTCAATGTTATACACTGATACACAACTTTTTCATGATCAAGTTGACACTTTCATTTTTCTTCGGCCTAATCCAGCAACCATTTAAGATTGATTGACGATTTCTGTGAAATCAAAACTATTTCTCTGATGAGTTGTTTTCTCTTTTAATTTTGTCCCTTGATGCAGTTGGCACCGTCATGCTTTAAAGGCACACATCTTTTTTATGTTAAAATTGTTCAGAATTCCTCTCAAATAAAAAAGCTCAATGTCACATCAGGAGAATTTTTAGGAAAACTTGCACATGCACTAATCGAGTAAACAGAGTTCAACTTTGTTTTCATCACAACATTTTAACTGTTATAGTGTCTAGCATGAGGTCAAAAAGCTTGTTCCATTGGCCTTCTGCTGAATTAATTTCAACAGTTTGGGGTCCAGAAACTCTTCCAGAATGGGCAAAAAATACTGTGTATCTTTGTCTTTTATAGGAACAAATGATTATTTGGTACACTGTTGGAAAGGACTTATTGAGTCTCTACCAGCAGAGTGTCATATAGTTAGAGATGTTA
This sequence comes from Pictodentalium vernedei, assembly GCA_031216915.1. Classification (NCBI taxonomy): domain Eukaryota; kingdom Metazoa; phylum Mollusca; class Scaphopoda; order Dentaliida; family Dentaliidae; genus Pictodentalium; species Pictodentalium vernedei. The sequence goes on from CM062291.1 coordinate 183,816,211, forward strand.
GGTTAACCATAAAAATGATTCTTCTTTTTTCAGAGGCTGAATAACACAAACGTAAACACAACTTTTCATTTCTTTGCATATGACTACCTAGGTCCAAAAATTTGCACAACAGTTCAAAATAGTTCAACACATTACAGTTATTGAGAAATGGTGAAGTTCAATCAAGCCTGGAAATAGGCAATTTGTCATTTGCAGAATGAGGTCTCGAGAGGGTGAATTTGCCGGTGCCATCTCATACCATTGGCCAATTTATCTTCTTCATACCTCTTCCTGTTTAGGCTTGAGATCTTGATACACATGGAGATTAACAGAGAGTAAATTTAGTGATGCTGCTCTGCTGTGCAGGGTAGCATCACCAAATTCACCCCCTGGAGACCCCATTCTGCAGACAGTCTGCTTATTTCCAGTATGTGCTTACACCTGATATACAGAAGGTGGCTTCTCTACCAAATAGAACACTCTTGAATACAGGTGTTTAACTGCTAGAGTGCTGAATTACTTTTGGTTTACATATTTTTGTGTTGTGACAATTTGTAGGAGAGTGCCAAAAGCCAAATCCATACAGACTAAATGATTTCATTTCAAAGAAAAGTGTGTCACACTTCCACAGAATATGAAGCCTTTAAGTTGCTGTCCTTAAAGTAAAGCTCAAATTTGGGCTTCCAGCACTTATTCAGTTAAAGGATTAAATAACTTTCAAAGTTTCTAGCCACTATAAAATTAATTGTTCTAGAGCCTTAATATTGGCTTGGAATAGCCTCTTGCAAATATGATAAATATATACTTTCATCAGTTCAGTGGTGACTAACTTAATTGTATATCTTTTAATTTAATAACCCTGTTAATTGCATGTAACTTAGACACCAAACCATTTACCATACCTTCAGTACAAATTTGGCCTGTTGATTGCATATAGGTTATAGAGTAAACTTCTATTACTTGAATAAAAAATATTGTAATGGGATGAAAGATTACTCCCGGAATCCACTGAATTCCCTTCATTTTTAACATTTTTGGCTGCAGTACATCCAGTATATGCGTTTAATCTATTATATCTTGTTTGACAGCGTTCAATGAGCTCTGTCAAACAAGATATAATAGAATAAATGCTCAGTTTATATCTAGAAGAAAGAAAAATTCCCCAATTCCTGTTAAATATAACCTCCTGTTAATTGAATATTTGGGAACAAGGTTGCTTAGTAGTTATGGCATTGGATTTCAAACTGAAAAGTTCATTGTTGAATTCCTGCCAAAAGTAATGGTGTTGTGTCCTTGGATAAGACCCTTGATCCTGATTGCCCACGTGGGTAAAGGGTGGTGATAAATTTGATATAATTCAGAAACATGTACCAAAGTTGCATCATATCTGATCAAAATTACCTTAGAATGGCAGGTGGAAGGTTAGTTAACATGCATTCTTCAGTAATACAGCCCTCTTTAGACTTGTCTCTCCCCACTAGGGGTTACTGTGTTGTGTCCTTGGGTGAGACACCCTTCTCTCTAATTGCCCACATAGTGGCATGGTGGTGCTGTGTCCTAAAGCGTACTGTACATTGATGATGCACTATTCTTCAACCATTTCTAACCCTGCTTGTGCCAAATTAGTTCAACCATTGCTAACCCTGCTTGTGCCAAATTAGCCGGGTTTTCCGGCTTCCTTCATCTGTAAAATTGACCAACACAAGGTGACACTGGCTGTCAAAAGTGTCATTAAACCCCAATAAATAAATAAATAGACTTGTTGCTTCTAGTATAAGTATTTGATCCATGATATCTTATTTGACTGAACTCCAGAAACTCTGCCAAACAAGACACAGTAGCATAAATACTCACTTTATCATCAGAATGTAATTAATCACAAATCCTGGTAAAATGAATACTTCTGTTGAATGAATATTTTTTCAATGGCAATGCAGCTATTCAATCCATGATATTGGCAAACTTAGTGTAAAAACTTCCAAGGTGGCAGTAATGCTGGGTGGTATTTTGGTATATCAATTATAAATGGAATTATTATTGAGTTTCTGCTCATATTGAGGAGGGGGTGGGGCCAAAATGCCTCAATTTTTTTTTCAAATTTTCTTCTCATGAACCAGCTGTAGCAGAGACTTGATCTTTGGTATACAGCTTCCTTTTGAGGTGTAGACTCAAGTTTGTTCAAGAGAAATTTGAGGGGCAATATTTGTTGTTACAGGAGGGACAAGAATTTTTGCCCTGCCCAAAATGTCTATTTATTTTTATACTGTAAACCAATGGCCCAGACTTAGCTGGTGCTAACTCTTAAATATTCAGGGCCAAACACAAATGTTGCCCCCCAAATCCCCAAAATTTGCATCCAAAACCAAAAACTAATGTCCTATTTGGTCCTCCATACTTTTGTCTACTGCGCATGCGCATTGTCAAGGAAGTACCAAAATTGGCACAAAGCCTCATTCTTTGTTTGGCCCTTCTGTCAGTAACAACTAACTGACTTCTCTACTTGAAAATCTTTGTTTTTATGATGCCAGACACAAAGTAATGGTGATTTTGGTGGATCAAAGGATGAATTAAGAGGATGAGAGGTAAAAACAGTGGTAGGATGTGTTCAGGGCTGTAACTTATAATTTTTATTGAAAATTATTTCTTGTTCCCTAATTTCGGGACATGGGCCTGATGTTCTCATTCTTGCTATGAAATTGCCACTGTTTGTTAAATGTTTCCTGCCTCTCTTTCCTTGATACCCCCCTGTTAAGCTCCCTTACTTTTTGGACCTTTTTTGAAATTTTTTGTTGAAAATTTCATGGGAGTTTAACTTGGTTACAGAATGTTTATTCTGTATATCCCCATGGTTACGTCCTCACCCTTTGGGTGTTTAGGTGTGTTTGGTCTTGCATCTACAATCTGATGTATCGCAGTTTCTTCTGATGAAGATTCTGTCTTACATCGGATAGTTTAAAAAATCTGTTACTGACTTCGGGCCGTGTTGTTCAGTGCCTTTAGTCTTGTTTCCGCTTTTTATAGCATTTTGTTTACAATGACAACGGTTACTTTCTGTAAGTAATTTCCTAGTCATTATGATGTTAGGTCTTCAATCAGATACATTATATACTCCGGAAGTGTAGCATTAATATTTATACTCCCCGCAAACAAAGTTTGGGGGGGGGGTATATAGGAATCACCCTGTCCGTCTGCCCATCTGTCCGTCTGTCCGTCTGTCCATCCTTGTAAGCGCAACTCCTCCTAAACCGTTTGCAGAATTTTCCTGAAACTTTACACAATGGAAGAACTCCATATGAAGATGTGCATGAAGCAATATAATTTCGTTCTGACATTTCCAAGGGGAGATAATCTAACTTATACCGTCTGTCCATCCTTGTAAGCGCAACTCCTCCTAATCTGTTTGAAGAATTTTCATGAAACTTTACACAATGGAAGAACTCCATATGAAGATGTGCATGAAGCAATATAATTCCATTCTGACATTTCCAAGGGGAGATAATCTAAATTATACCATCTGTCCATCCTTGTAAGTGCAACTCCTCCTAAACCGTTTGAAGAATTTTCATGAAACTTTACGCAATGGAAGAACGACATATGAAGATGTGCATGAAGCAATATAATTCCGTTTTGACATTTTCAAGGGGAGATAATCTAACTTAAACATTTCAGGTGCGGGGGGTATCACTTTGTGAGTTTGCTCACAGTACCTCTAGTTTTATACTGTACCAATGACCCAGACTTAGCTGGTGCTAACTCATTAAATTCTAGGGCCAAACACAAATTTTGCTCCCCAATCCCCAAAATTTGCGTCAAAATCCAAAATTTCAATGTCCTATGTGGTCCTCCATACTTTTTATCCACTGCGCATGCGTAGTGTCAAGGAGGTCTCGAAATTGGCGCCAAATGTCATTCTTTGTTTGGCCCTAAAATTAGTAACATCTCACTGATATTTGTGCTTGTAAATCTCAGTTTATATGATGCCAGACACATAATTATGAAAGAAATTGTGGATCTAAGGAGGAAATAAAAGGATGAGAGGAAGAAACAGTGGCAGGATGTGTTCAGGGCTGTAATTTATAATTTTTTTTTACGAAATTATTTCATGTTCCCTAATTTCGGGGCATGGGCCTGATGTTGTCATTCTTGCTATGAATTTACCATTGTTTGTTCAGTGTTTCCTCTCTCCCTTTCCTTTATTCCCCCCTTGCTATTCTCCCATGCTTTTGGCATAATTTTTGTAATTTTTTTTACTAAAATTTCTTGGGAGTTTTGGCTTGGTAACAGAATGATTATTCTGTTTTTCCCCATGCTTTCGTCCTCCCCCTTGGGTGGTTAGGCATTTTGGTCTGCATCTACCATCTGATGTACTGCAGTTTCTTTTCTGGAAGTCTCTGTTTTACATCGGATAGTGTTTAAATTGGTAACTGATTTTGGGCCATGTTTACAGTGCCTGGAGTCATGTTTCCGGTTTTTGTACACTTTTGTTTACGTTGACAACGGTTACTTCTGATAGTGATTACTTGTCTTCTGTTTAGTTCTGCTCATAGCCAGATACATTAATATTGTCCGTAAGTGTTACATTAATTTTTAAATATGTTTTAAAATTTTTGTCCACACTTAGGCTTCTTTGGGATCCATTTGGGCTCATTGTTCCCATTGGGAACCTGGGCTCTCCTGAAATTTTTTCGAAAAATTTTTTTCTTTTGAATTATTTTTTCGAAATGTTATAATGGATTATATTATATTATGTATCTTTGTTTTCAAGGGTTAGTGTGAGTACTATGACTGTTTATATTTTTTCATGATGAAAGAATATTGTTCAAATTGTAATGCGAGGAAATCTTCCTCTGATTCTCATGTTCATTGTGTTTTTTGTAGTCAATGTACTCGTACCAATTGTTGCTCAGTGTGTGTCAATTGGGATGACAGACGTTGGAGACGTGTGTCACGGTATATTGTTAGCGATGAGAGGTCCATGCTGGTCCTCTCTTCGCAGGGTCACTCTAGTTTTTCAGTCTCTTTTTCAGAGGAACAAGAACAGGGTTTATGTTTCCGTGATGTCTTCAAGAAGTGTGCCTCCATTGTCGCAGTCTAATGAAGAGCTAGTGGCTAAAGTGCTCATGGAAATACAACAATTGCCTAAGAGGTCACAAGTAGGATCGACTGCATTGTCGTCCGCTAGCTCGCCCGGTGAAGCAACCATTCATGGAATGGCTTGGCAGCCGGGTTTGTCCGTTGCAGTCCAGGGAAGGAGATCGGGTGATGCGAGCACTATAAACATTGAAAGTGCACACCCAGCGACGACGGATCCGAGGATAGTACAGAGGAAGCCTGTCAGTCCGGTAGCTAGCTCGTCCAGGTCTACCCGGACCATGAGTGAGGGAGGCCCCTCTCTCTTACAGCAACATCTGGGCTCAGATGTTGTTGTACATAACGTTCATCAGTCGTAGCATACGTCCACTCCACCTGCTCGGGATGCTCCGTTGCATAGACAATCCGGAGAGACTAGTCTATCGGCTTCCTCATCCTCACGGCAGCACACACGACTGCACCTTGGCTATGTGACCGCTGATATCCAGCCAGCTTCGCCGACCAGGGATTCCATGTCGACCAGGTCTCGCCATCTGGTAGCCAGTGATACGAGGCCTTTACAGTCGGGACATTCGCATATAAGAAGTATGCAGGATTCAACATCCCTGGAGCTTCCAGCGGCTAAATCACATAAGACCACGGCTCCACAGGCCTCCGTAACGGACCTGCTATCACAGATAGCTCATCTCATTTCAGCATCCCAGCAGCCGTCAGAAACTTTTTCGGATCAGGAATTGTCTGAGGAAGCTGGGTCGGTTCGTTCCGCTGCAGAGTCAGGAAGGGACGACCGAGATTACCAAGTGGTCCAGCTGGATGGTGAAAGGGATTCAGCGGAGCTGGAATTTTCCCTTTCGGAGCAATATAAGGTAGCCGTAGATTTCATCTGGCATTACCTTCCTGATGTTGTTCCTCCGGACCAGAATGCTGCGTTGCCGGATAAGAGACTGATAGCGTCACTGGACACAGATTTCTTCGGTCGGATTAGGGACATGGTGCCTGAGTTTCCGACCCAGACTAGAAATGTCACACAGACTTTTGAACTTTTGAATGACATTATATTCAAACTTGCCTCCAAGACGGACAAGTCTGGTTTCTTAGCAGCCAATGCTCTACAGCTGCCTTTCATCAATTCAAGGAATAAATTTGAAACGGCAGGACAGAGCATTCCAAGAGTTCCTCTGCGTCTGGATGACCAGGCTGAAGACCTAGAATTGTCTTTGCCATCGTCTATGTCTATTCCAGCCAGTACGTTGGAAACGACAATCGCATCTAACAAGATCAGCTTAGACGCATTATCGTATGCAGATCACCTTACCAGAGCGTTATCATTACGTCTCGAAGGAAAAGAATTCCAGGATGTACAGACTTCCTCAAGATTTGTTTTGAGGGCCATAGCATACTCTACGTATAATAACTCTGCCCTTTCAGTGGCAAATCTGGAGTTAGTTAGACGTGATGCTGCCCTGGCTGCATCCACTCGGGTGGATTGTAAGGTGAAAAACTCTCTTCGAGTCGCTCCGGTCTCCGGAGAGCTTCTCTTCGACGGCAAGCTTTCCATAATCTATGATCAGATTACTAAGAAAGCTTCAGACTCTCTGCTGTTCAAGTTCGCTTCTAAAAAGTCGGATTCAGTGGAGAAGAGTAAGTCAGGCACTTCTGGGGCGAGTACATCCAAGGGAAGTTCCTATAGAGGTTCTTATAAGTCCTCTAGGTCTTACTCCAGAGACCGTCAAGGTCGCGACTCAGGTAGGGTTCGTAATAGTGGCCGAGACTTCCGGTCAGTCGCCCTTAGGTCGACAGGGCGAGGTGCGGGTCGTGGAGGACGTGGTTTCTCCTCCCGCAAGCCTTGCAGATCCAGGAGGTGATGGTGCAAACCCTCTATCGTGTTCCAGTGGGCGGAAGGCTATCAAGTTTCTTAACCAATTGGTTATCGATTACGGATGACCCTTGGATTCGAGGGGTGATTTCAGAAGGGCTAAAACTATCCTTCAAAAGAAAACCCCCGTTAACTCAAAGTCCAAGATGGACTCAGCTTCCGTCAAATCCTCAGAAGAGAGGTTCGTTTCTATCAGAAGTCCAATCTCTTCTGGAGAAGAACGCGATAGAGGTTGTAGAAAACCAGGAATCTCCAGGTTTCTACAGCCATTTGTTTCTGGTTCCGAAACCAGACGGCTCGTTTCGTCCAGTCATAGATATGAGTTGGATAAACAAGCTGATCGTGGCTCCAAAATTTTATATGGAGACCATTCGATCGGTCAGAGCGAGCATTCGAGTGAACGACTATGCTACGAGCATAGATCTCAAGGATGCGTACTTTCACGTCATGGTACATCCGGCGTTCAGAAAGTATCTTCGCTTCGCTGTCCTAGGAGTCGTTTATTAGTTCCGAGCAATGTGCTTCGGTCTGAATCTAGCGCCATGGGCTTTCACTCGAATAATAAACTTGGTAATGACTCGTCTGCGGTAACGTCGGTCTACCTGGACGACATTCTTCAGAGGTATGGCAACGAGTTAATGCTTCAGAACGATGTTCAGAATCTGCTTCAACTGCTCCGACATCTCAGTTTTATAGTAAACGAGAAGTCAGATCTGGTGCCGTCCAAGTCATTCACCCACCTGGGAATGAGTTTCGAGACGCACAACAATCTCGTTCATCTGCTGTTAACCAGAGCGAAATTAATCAGTTGTTATGCACGCTTTTGTCTTCACTCCAACATAGTTACAGCGAGAGAATTCATGCAACTGATAGGTTTGTGTGGAGCCGCCATGGTTCTTATTCCGATGGGGCGGCTACGTTCTCGGCCACTCCAAATCTTTCTGACTCACAATTGGAGTGTGAAGATTCATTCGCTTGATACAAACAACATCTTGTCAAATCAAGTGAAACAAGAGATTCAGACTTGGGCAGATATTCAGTGGTTAACTCATGGAGTTCCACTGCAATCGCTGGATCCGAGTTTTACGATTATGACGGATGCCAGTCAAACAGGTTGGGGCGCAACATTGAGCCCAACAGATTCGAAGTGCCAGGGTCTTTGGGATCTGCAGTTCCTAAACAAGCACATAAACATCAAAGAGATGATGTCAATTTGGCTTGCACTACGTCATTGGATGAACATTATTCAGAATTCACATGTGCAAATTATGTCCGACAGTTCGACAGTGGTAGCGTATATTCGGAACCAGGGAGGCACTCATTCCATTCCGTTATTCAACTTAACAGAAAGAATCCTTCTGTTTGTCCTAGAGCATCAAGTTCTCCTATCGGTCCATCATATTCCGGGTCGTCTGAACGTTTTGGCAGACTCCCTTTCTCGGAGGGGTCGCATGTTGCCATCAGAATGGACTCTTAACAAACGAGTATTCAGTCAGATTTGCTACCAATGGGAGCGTCCGATGATAGGCTTATTTGCAACGCATCTCAACAATCAGTTGCAGACGTATGTGTCACCGTGTCCAGATCCTCGAACGTTTGCAGTAGACGCTCTCTCGATCTCTTGGGACGGAATGATAGGATACGCGTATCAACCAGCGCCATTGATTCAGCAGATATTGCTCAAGATAAAGCAATCTCACTGCAAAATTCTGTTGGTAGCATCTTTGTCACCCCAGAGACCATGAATAAATCTACTCAGGTGTCTGTTGTGGGACATGCAGCGGAAGCTTCCTCCACGGGAGGATCTTCTTTTGCAGAGGAAATCGCGCACACTGCATCACAACCCGCATGGTCTCAACCTTCACATATTTCCATTGTGCGGTCCTTCTTGCACGGCAAGCATTTTACAGGATGAGCAGTGGACTCAATTTCTAATTGTAGGAGGACCTCCTCTTCGCCAAATTATGCTGCTAAGTGGAAGGTTTTCTCACGGTGGTGTAGGGATCATTCTGTTGATATTTATGATCCCTCCATTCCAGACATTGCTAATTTTCTAGTCTACCTGTTTGATGAGATCAAACTGCAGCCTGTTACCATTACGGGTTATAGGTCTATGCTATCTGATACCTATGCACATCATGATAGCTTACAGATTGGATCTAATGTCTCTTTATCTAAGTTAGTGAAAAACTTTTCGATAAATAGACCTAGAACCCTTAGATTAATTCCTAAGTGGCATTTAGCTTGGGTTCTTCTTAAGCTAAAAGAAGCGCCATTTGAGCCTCTTGATACAGTGGACTTCAAATTCTTATCTTATAAGACAGCTTTTCTCTTAGCCTTCTCTTCTGCTAGAAGAGTTAGTGAGCTTCATGCACTATCTGTTGATGATTCTCACTATCATAGTGTAGGTAATACTATTACCTTTACTAATGTTGGATTTTTGGGCTCCTAATAAGTATCCGGAACCTATTGTTATTAAGGCTCTTCTGTCTTCAGATGGGCATAGGCCTTTACTCTGTCCTGTTAGAGCTATACGTATTTACAAACGTAGATCTGAGTTTATCAGAAAGGGACATAAACGTTTCTTTCCGTCTCTGCTGCCAAATAGAAGGGACATTACGGTCCATTCTATTGCTAGGTGGATTCAATTAACTGCCTGTACTGCTTATGAAAAATTATCTTCAACTCAGCAGTCTGTGCTTAAGATTTTGGCACATGAAGTAAGAGCTCTATCTACATCTTGGGCTTATGGTAATAGTGTTGCTATTACAGATTTGATGAAGGCTGCATATTGGTCTGAGCCTTCCACATTCACAAATTTTTATCTTAGAAATATTGAGTCCATTTCTGGAGACCTGCATTGTTTAGGTTCGTTATCTGTTGCTCAGAATGTCGTCCACTAAACAGTTGCAACTATAGTTATGCAAGCTTTCTGTTCCGACAGTGACTCTGTCCTGCTGCCCTCTTTGCTCTGGGGTATTTGACCAAGGGGAAGGGGGGGGGGGGGGGGGGATGGTGTTTCCTTAGGTCACCTGCTTTATAGTGAAAAGCAAGGGAATACCTCCTCTGGAGTCAGTAATTCCGAGTCGGTGCCGGGATGGTTTTAAAGTGTAAAGCTAATGTTTAACTCATTCATGTAATATTTTTAAAGTGTAGCTCGGTGTGAAGCATTTGTATATGTCACATGTCATACCAGCGTTAATATACAATCCTCAGACACTTTTAATGAGTATAAAGAGTATCATTCTCTGGACTTTATTTATTGGCTTTCCTTTAAAAAATTAGTATAACGGGTTATACTGGATGTTAATAGAGATCATTGATGTTATTGTGCTCAATTGCAGAATGGTATTGTGTCTTTCTTTTTTGATACAAATAAGAAAGATACATGTAAAGTCTGTTTCTCCTTTTCTCCTTGAGGGCATAATTCTGTTTACATGTAATTGAGTCTATTGGATTTTCCTTTATGTCCTAGGCCCTCCTGCCTTTTTTCTATTCAGCTAAGCCTGGGTCATTGGTACAGGTACAGTATAAAAATGTTAAAAAATTTATAGTAATTTATATATTTTTTATACTTACCAATGACCCAGACGGGGATGGCCCTCCCATGAGTTGGGAACTCATACCTCCCTGCTGATTACATAACTCTTACCAGGCACTGGTTGTAAGAATGACATTTGGCACCAATTTCGAGACCTCCTTGATGCTGTGCATGTCCAGTGGATAAAAAGTATGGAGGACCACATAGGACATTGAAATTTCGGATTTTAATGCAAATTTTGGGGATTGGGGGGCAAAATTTGTGTTTGGCCCTAGAATTTAAGGAGTTAGCACCAGCTAAGTCTGGGTCATTGGTAAGTATAAAAAATATATAAATTACTATAAATTTTTTAACTTTTTAGAATCATGTAAAAAACTATGTCCACACTTAGGCTTTTTTGGGATCCATTTGGGCTCATCGTTCCTTTTGGGAACTTGGGTTCATATAAAAAAATTTCAAAAATTTTTTTATGAATTATTTTTCAAAATTTTTGTACTGGATTGTGTTATTATGTATCTTTGTCATATTATGATGAGGGTTAATGCGAGAACTATGGACTTGTAATTTTTGGCATAATGAAAGAATATTGTTCAAATTGTAAGTCGAGGAAATATTCCTCCGACTCTTATGTTTATTGTGTTTGCTGCAGTCAGTGTTGTCGCACTAACACTTGTTCTGTTTGTGCCAATTGGGATGACAAACGTTGGAGACATGTGTCACAATATGTTGTTAGTGGTGAGAGATCCATGCCTGCTCTCTCACCACAAGGTCACTCTAGTATGTCAGTTTCTTTTTCAGAAGAACAAGAACATGGTGATGTATTGATGATACCGTCAGGAAGTGTGCTACCGTCCTCGCAATCTAACGCAGAGCTAATGGCAAAAGTGATCAAGGAAATTAGACAAGGGTCTAGATCACTGATCATGGGATTTACGTCCTTGTCGCCAGCTAGCTCAACCGGTGTTTCTGTCACTCAGAATATGGGTGTTATGACACGGTGTATGTCCGTAGCGGTCGAAGAAAGGAAAAAGGGTGTTGCGAGCACTATAATATCGGAACATGCTCACCCTGCGCTGATGGAAGAGGAAGCCAGTTAGTTCGGCGGTTGGCTCATCCAGATCTTCTCGGACCGCGAGCAAGAGAGGTCCCTCTCTCTTACAACAACATCTGGGGCCAGATATTTTTGTTCAGAACAATCGTCAGTCGGAGCATATGTCCATGCCTCCTGTCCGGGATGCTCCGTCAAATAGGCTGCCGGTGTCGGCTAGTCTATCGGCTTCCAGTTCGTTTTCAAAGCACCCATGACACACCTTGGCTATGTGACTACGGAGATCCAGCCTGCATCGCTGAAGAAGGAATCGAGAAAGTCACGCCATCCAATAGCCAAGGAAACGAAGCCACATGAATTGTGATGTCCGCATAAAAGGAGTATGTTGGATATGCCGTCCCAGGAGCATACAGCGGCTAAGCTACAAAGATCCGCTGCTCCTATGGCCTTGAATACAGACTTGCTGTCGCAAATAGCACAGCTCATCGTAGCATCCTAGCAAGCTACGGTACATCTCACGACAGTTACCGATGTTGAACTGTCGGATGAAGCTAGGTCGGTACATTCCTCTGCTCGTTTAGGTCGGTACATTCCTCTGCTCGTTCAGATAGGGATGACCGAGACTCAAATCTGGTCCAGTTGGATGGTGAAAGGGAACTGAGTGAATCAGAATTTTCCCTTGCGGACCAACACAAGGTAGTGATGAATTTTATTCAGCAATACCTTCCAGATATTGTTCCTCCAGATCAGAATGCTGCGACAAAGAATAAAAAACTGCTAGCGTCTTTGGACTCCAATTTTTTCGGCTGGTTTAAGGAAGATACACCAGTTTACACGGTTCATTCCAGTAATGTGTCTCGCACTTTTGAACTGATAAACGACGCTATACTCAATCTATCCTCGGGACCGAGGAAAAGCAGTTTTTTATCTACACGTGCTCTAGATCTGCCGTTTATCAATACTAGAAATAAATTTAAAACGGCAGGTCAGGGTATATTGAGAGTCCCTCTGCGTTTGGATGAACAGGCTGAGGACTTGGATTTGTCCTTACCCTCGTCTTTTTCTATTCACTCGGATACTATGGATACAACATTATTCTCCAATAGAGCGAATCTAGATGCTTTATCTTATGCAGATCACCTTACTAGAGCGTTAGCACAACGTCTCAGTGGAGAAGAATTCGAGGACGTTCGTACCTCATTAAGAGTTCTTTCTAGGGCATAGCTTATTCCACGTATAACTCTGCCTTATCAGTGGCCAATTTAGAGTTAGTTAGACGACGTGATGCAGCCCTAGCGTCATCATCCCTGGTGGATGTTAAGGTGAAAAACTCTCTTCAAGTCGCTCCGGTATCCAGTGACCTTCTCTTTGATGGCAAGCTTTCGTTGATCTATGATGAGGTCACTAAGAAAGCATCTGAAACTCTGCTTTTGAAATCAATTTCAAGTAAAACTGGTACAGCAGAGAAGGGTAAAGAAGGAGCTTCAGGACAAAATACGTCCAAAGGAAGCTCCCATAGAGGATACAAGAAATCCTCAGGTAGGTACCCTAGAGATCGTCAAAGCGACTCAGGTAGGGGACGTGGGTCTGGCCGAGACTACCGGTTGGACGTCCTTAAGTCGGCGGGCTGAGACGCTGCACGGGGAGGACGTAGTTTCTCTTCCCATAGGCCTTGCAGGTCCAGGAGGTTATGTTCAGGATCTCTATTGCGGTCCTGTTGGTGGAAGACTGTCAAGGTTTCTGATAAATTGGATTCCATGTCAAGGTTTCTGATAAATTGGATTCCAATTACAGAAGACCTCTGGGTCAGAGGGGTTATCTTGGAAGGCCTAAGGCTATCATTCTGAGAGAAACCTCCGTTAATACGAAATCCACGCTGAACTCAGCTTCCGACCAACCCTCAAAAAGAGATTCCTTCCTATCAGAGGTAAAATCTCTTTTGGAGAAAGATGCAATAGAGGAAGTAGAAAACCAGGATTCACTGGGTTTTTACAGTCACCTGTTCCTTGTGCCGAAGCCAGATGGCTCATTCCGTCTAGTAATAGATTTGAGCTGGATAAACAAACTGATCGTGGCTCCAAAATTTTATATGGAGTCCATTCGATCAGTAAGAGCGAGCATTCGGGTGAACGACTATGCATCAAGCATAGATCTAAAGGATGCATACTTTCATGTCATGGTAAATCCAGCATTCAGAAAGTACCTACGGTTCGCCATCCTAGGGGTCATTTATCAGTTCCGAGCGATGTGCTTCGGACTCAATCTAGCACCCTGGGCATTCTCTCGAATAATGAACTCAATAATGGCATATTTCCGGTCTCATTCATCTGTCTTAATGTCGGCCTATTTGGTCGACATTCTTCAGAGATACGGCAACAAAATGGTTCTTGAACGATGTTCAGAGTCTGCTACAATTGCTCCAATGTCTCGGTTTCATTGTAAATGAAAAGAAGTCAGATCTAGCTCCGTCCAAGTCATTCATACACTTGGGAATGAGCTTCGAGACTCACAACAATCTGGTTCATCTTCTGTTACCCAGAGCGAAATTAATCAGTTGTTATGCTCGCTTTTGTCTACACTCAGATGCCTTAACAGCAAGGGAATTTTTGCGACTGATGGGGCTGTGCGGAGCGGCTGTGAATCTCATTCCGATGGGTCACTTACGCACACGTCCACTCTAGATATTCTGGATTCAGAACTGGAGTGTGAAGACGCATTCGCTCGAGAGCAGTATTGTTTTAATGGACCAAGTAAAACAAAAAGTTCTGATTTGGGCAGACATTCAGTGGTTTACTCAAGGAGTTCCGCTGCAGCTGCCAGATCCAGTTTTTACTATTATGACAGATGCGAGTCAGGCAGGTTGGGGCGTGACCCTGAGCCCGACAGACTCGAAGTGTCAGGGTCTTTGGAACCCTGTGTTCCTGGACAAACATATAAACATCAAAGAAATGATGTCAATATGGCTAGCGCTACGTCATTGGATGAACATAATACAGAATTCACATGTTCAAATACTGTCGGACAACTCGACAATAGTAGCATATATTCAGAACCAAAGAGGCTCTCAGTCAATTCCTTTATACGAACTAATGGAGAGAATTCTTCTGTTTGTCTTGGAACATCATGTTCATCTATCAGTCCGTCAAATACCAGGTCGTCTGAACGTTCTAGCAGACTCGCTCTCTCGGAAAGGTCGCATGTTGCCTTCGGAATGGACTCTCAACAAGTGAGTATTCAGGCAGATTTGCTACCAGTGGGATCAGCCAATGATAGACTTATTCGCAACTCATCTCAACAATCAGTTGCAGACATATGTGCCGCCATGCCCAGAACCTCGAGGGTACGCAGTAGACGCTCTCTCAATTTCTTGGGACGGAATGATAGGATTCTGTTAAAGATCAAACAGTCTCACTGCAAAATCTTGCTGATTTAACATATCTTGTTAAAGATCAAGCAATCGCAGTGCAAGATACTGCTGGTAGCATCTCTGTCGTCTCAGAAACCTTGGATCAATCTTCTCAGGTGTCTGTTATGGGACATTCCCCGGAAGCTTCCTCCACTAGAGGACCTTCTGTATCAGGAGAAGTCCTGCACACTGCATCACAACCCGGAAGGTGTCAACCTTCACGTATTTCCATTGTGCAGTCCTTCTTGCATGGAAAACATTTTACAGGACGAGCAGTGGACACAATTTCTAACTGTAGAAGGGCCTCCTCTTCGTTGAATTATGCAGCAAAGTGGAGGGTTTTCTTCCATTGGTGTACGGGCCAGTCTGTAGATGTCTATGATCTGTCCATTCCACAGATTGCCAATTTCTTGGTCTACCTGTTTGACGAACTCAACTGCAGCCCATCACTATTAAGGGCTATAGGTCTATGTTATAAGACACTTACGCTCATCATGATAACTTGGCAATTGGATCAGATACTTCTTTCTCCAAGCTAGTTAGAAATTTCTCTATTAATAGACCTAGAACCCTCAGATTAATTCCTAAGTGGAATTTGGCTTGGGTTCTGTTGAAGCTTCAAGAAGCTCCTTTTGAACCATTAGACATTGTTCAAATTCTTGACCTATAAAACGGCATTTCTTTTAGCCTTTGCATCTGCTAGAAGTGAGCTTCATGCATTATCTGTTGATGAATCTCATTACCATAGTGTGGGTAATACTATTACCCTCACTACAGAAGTGGGGTTCTTGGTTAAAAATCAGATTCCGGATAGGCAGCCGGAGCCTATTGTCATTAAGGCTTTACCATCCTCGGATAACTGTAAGCCTTTGCTGTGTCCAGTCAGAGCAATGTGCATTTATAAACATCGATCAGATTTTATTAGAAAGGGAAGAAAACGTTTCTTTCTTTCTTTGATTCCTAACAGAAAAGATATTTCTGTTCATTCTGTTGGTAGATGGATTCAGTTGGCAATACGTATTGCCTATGAAAATCTATCTTCGGATCAACATTCTGTCAACAAGATTTCAGCGCATGAGGTTAGAGCACTGTCCACTTCTTGGGCCTATTCTAACAGTATAGCCATTACTGATAATATGAAGGCTGCTTACTGGACACAGCCCTCTTCATTTACCAAGTTTTACGTGAGAAATTTAGAGTCCATCTCTGGTGACCTTAGATCTTTGGGTCCTCTTTCTGTTGCTCAGAATGCCGTCCATTAAGGTTACATCTATAAGGTCTAAAGGCAGTCTGCTCGAGCACTGACGGCATTCTGCTGCCCTCTTCGTTCTGAGGAATTTTACCTCAGAACAAGGGGAAGTGGGGGGGGGGGGGGGGGGGGCTTTTTTTTCCCTTATGATTATCTGGCTTTATAGTGAAAAGCAAGGGAATACGTCATCCAGTGACAGTAGTCCTGCGTCGATGCGGGGTAGTTTTAATGTGTAGCTCGGTGTGAAGCAATAACTATGTCTCATTTATGTACTGTTTTAAAGTGTAGCTCACTGTGAAGCATTTGTATATGTTATGTGTCAAACGAGCGTTAATATACAATCCTCGGACACTTTTAAATGAGTATAAAGCGTCTCATTCTCTGGACTAGCTTTAGATATTGGTTTCCTTCACCAAAATAGCATAACAGGTTATGCTGGCATTAAATGGAGACATTATGTAATTATGTAATTCTCAATTACATTGTTGGTGTTATGCCATTCTCTTTTCTCGTAAAAGAGAAGGACATATATAATTCCTATGTCTTCTCCTGTAGGAGCTATCCTTTATTGAAGCAATTGAGAGATTGGATTTTCCCTCAAGTCTTAGGCCCTCCAGCCTTTTTACAATTCAGCTAGTCTGGTCCATCGTTTGTGATATAAAAATATGATAAATTTTAAATAATTTGTATATTTTTTATACTTACCAATGACCCAGACGGGGATGGCCCTCCCATGAGTTGGAACTCATTCCTCCCCGCTGGCAGGCACTTTAGAAAGAATGATGGTTGGCACCAATTTCGGTACCTTCCTGGATACTGCGCATGTGCAGATCACAAAAGTATGGAGGACCATCTAGGACTTAATTTTTTCGATATTGCATGCAAATTTTGGGGATTGGGGGACAAAATTTGTGTTTAGCCCTGAATTAATTTGAGTTAGCACCAGCTCGTCTGGGCCATTGGTAAGTATAAAAAATATACAAATTACTTAAAATTTATCATTTTCTAAACCAAGGGGCCGATTTGAACCAAATTTGATGTGAAGTATTAATGGGTCATAAGTACTTGATATATGCCAAAAATTTTTAAAAAGGCCCTGCGGGAACAACAGGAGCTAAAAATAAAAAAATTTCAAATGCCCATATCGCCAAAATTACATGGCTCTGAGAATTCTTATTTGGTGTGAATCTTCCTTAGGACCAACAGAATGGAATGGTCCAAACAAATTGCTATGGTTTTATCATAGGTTACTTTCTCGGGACTTTGAAAAAATGCGGAGTCAGTATTTTTTAACACTGTGGGTAATGAGGAAAACATTTAAGACTCTTCTTCTCCCAAACCACTGCTCCAAAAGCTTTCAAATTTCACATATAACATCTTTGGAAGATTGTTTCACAGGTTTGTTGAAATCAAATCCCTGGATCCATATTTGGGCTCTCTATGGGAGCCCAAATGTTTAAATTAGTGCAGTATGAGGAATATTCTTTAAAAATCTTCTTCAGATCCACCAATTAGAATCTTTTGATATTTGGTATGCAGCATCCTTGGGGGGGAGGGGGGGGGGAAGGGAGATTCACTTTTGTTCAAGTCATGTCTCTCGGTTCATATTTGGGCTCCCTGTGAGTGCCTGAATTATAACTTAGTTCAATATGAGGAATTTTCTTTAAAAATCTTTTTATTCACATCCAGCAGACAGAATGTTTTGATATTTGGTTTACAGCATTCTTAGGGAGGTGTAATTCAAGTTTGTTCAAGCCAAGTCTCCGAGTCCATATTTGGGCTCCCTGTGGGAGACCAAATTGTAACTTAGTTCAATATGAGGAATATTCTTTAAAAATCTTGTTCTTCATTTCCACCAGGTAGAATTTTTTCATATTTGGTATGCAGCATCCTTAGGGGGATGAGATTTAGGTTTGTTGAAGCCAAGTCTCGTGGTTCATATTTGAGCTCCCTGTGGGAGTCCGAATTACAACTTAGTTCAATATGAGGAATTTTCTTTAAAAATCTTTTTGTTCAGATCCAGCAGTCAGAATGTTTTGATATTTGGCATACAGCATCCTTAGGAAGGTGTATTCAAGTTTATTCAAGCTAAGTCTTTTGAGTCCATATTTGGGCTTCCTGTGGAAGGCCGAATTGTAACTTAGTTCAATATGAGGAACATTCTTTAAAAATCTTCTTCTTCACCTCCACCAGTAAGAATCTTTTAATATTTGGTATACTGTATTGTTAGGGAGGCGAGATTCAAATTTGTTAAAGCCAAGACCCTGAGTTTATATTTGGGCTCACTATGGGAAAATTTTTTTTTTTTTTTAATTTTCAGAACCACCGGTCAGAATGTTTTGATATTTGGTATATGGTTTTCTTAATGGGTTAATGGGGCAGATGCAAGTTTGTTCAAATCAGGACCTTCGGTTGATAGTTGTCAGTGTAAGGTGAGCGCTCACAGACACCTTGGGGCCTCTTGTTTAATTTGTTGCCCCTCTAAAATCATCCAGTTCAAATTAGAATTTGAAACAAATTTATCATAAACCCTTTCTGACTGTTGATTGTTCTCTCTCTATTTTTGGTATTTTTATTTTTTGCTTAATATTTATTGCTTGTCATTAGTTGGGGATTAAGCTGAATTTAAGGAATTATGCTTTCACTGGCTTTTCAGGTGGTGTGTTATGAAGACCCAAGGTATACATCTGCTCAATTGTATACTTGGCCAATGAAGGTTAAAGGGGTAGATGGTAGAGACTGCACAATGTACTCAAGGAAAAGATGATCAATTGAACAATTCATCACTACATTTTTAACCTGGAAATCTCTTCAGTGGTAGTATTTTACATTTTTAGGACTAAATATCCAACCAACTATATTGTGTTTGACGGAGCTCACTGAGCTCTGTCAAACAAGATATAGTTGGCTAAATTTGTAATAACAATTTGAGAAATTTTCACTGCTGAAAAAATTTGTTTTTGCACATAATAGTAGAAGAAGTACTTCAAACTATTTTCAGGACTGTTTTGTGGGTTAAAAGTAAAAAAAAAAAAAAAGCCTCCCTCCTTCATCCTAAAATTTAGGGAAAATTGCCTGACAAACAGGAATCTCTTTTTAATTGGGCTTATACTTTTGTTGTGATCTTGATTTAAACATAGACTCTGAAAGTTACCCTGAACACCAATAAACAAACAGAAATGAAAACTATTTATTTCAGATTGCACTGATCAGGAGGTTTCTGATTTAACACAAGATGTTCAAGATAAGGATGGACATGATCACTCAAATCTGGGAACACAAATAACAGCCCAATCAGTGAGGCAATTTATGAAGAAAGTTAACCGCATACGTTTCAACAGTTTAACCGCAGAGAATAACTCGGAGAAGGCAGCTAAAGATAAGTGTTTATCAACCACAAGATCACGATCTTGTCCACAACTAAAGAAACTAGATACAATGAATGAAGAGGCTGATGGTAGTACCTTGAGATCAGCTTCTATGTACTTTGCAGCAAAACAAAGTGGAAAAGACTGTTCTACTAAAATAGTGAACTCTGATACTTCTGCTGCAAGTGATTCAGATACACCTGGAATAGAACAAACTGGTGCAGTGAAAAATTTATGTGAAGAAAAAGATTCAAGACAGAAATGTCCTTATCTACATTCTCAAGCTGAAAGTACTTCTGAGTCTGCTGGTTCCTCTGCACAGAAGGAAATACTTAAAATGTTTCAAATGCTGGTCATGCCACCTAAACTAGTGTGTTGTACAAAGTGTAACAAGATGGAAACAGAGGAAAGTGAGGAGGCTCGTGGTGAGTAATGTTTTGCTTTAGTACAGGGTTCTTATGCCATTTAGAAATTCTTGAAAAATTTGTTTGTCTGAAAAAGGTCTTGGAAAGTATGGAAAAAGTGTCAGTCAAGCCTTGGGAGTATTGAGAAAGTATTGAAATTATTTTTTGAACAATTAACCCTCTCCTCACTTATGCCAAAATACAAAATTTCGGTGTGCAGATATTTTAAACAATACAACTAGGGATTTAACCAATTCAGTCTTGTTTGACAGAGCATGGTGAATGCTGTCAAACAAGATTGAATTGGTTCAATTCTTAGTTGCCTTATTATTTATGTTTTTTAAAAAACAAATTAAAATATTACCTTGTGGTACTGACTGTTTTCATAAAAATCTTCTCGCCGTCAGATTTTTGTCTATTTTAGGTACTTGTGTGGGTATGGAAAATAGCTGACATGTCTGGAAAAAGTATGGAAATTTTTTCCTGTCTTTTATAATAAGAAGCCTATTTGCATGAGATGACATGTTTTTTGTCCTATTTTTTGAGGTTGTGATGTCAACAACTCATCTTGCTGTAGTTGATTACTGTATCACAGATTTTCAGTGAAATCTTTCTCAGTGCTTCATTTCTGCAGCATGCTATCGTGCTTGCACACCTGTCATTATGCACTTCATTTTCATCTGTGGTACACTTTTTCTTGGAAACCTAAATTATTAGCAGTAGTATATATCTAATAATTTCTATATCACACCCCAGATATATCCTACTGCTTATAGTTTTTGGAGCATGAGTACAGGCAGGCCAGAAGTGATGCACAGATAGTGTTGCAGAGGTAACTGGTAAAATTCTGTCGTCATCATTAATTTCAGCTTCCTGGATATGTTTATTATCTGAGCTGAGAATACACACAGAGGTGCAACATAAATATTTTCTGTGATTATCAAAGATGTTATTTTCATCTTAGCACATAGTGTTATAACAGCTGCTGACACAGTAGCTAATCAGTAAACTTTTTGATATTATGTGCATAAAATACATTTTATTTTTATGAAGGAAATAACACACTTTTCAAAATACATTGCCTTGAAATCTGTGGTGACAATTTTAGCTCCCCTTACATTTATTGTGAATGACTTTGATGGTGATATCTATATTGTAAGCTCCGCCGGATGACATCATCAATGTATTTGTTTTCCCCCAGGCACCAACCTGTTCCAATATATTCCCCTGTGAAAATCCTAGTGTTTTCTCCGGTCACCCATCTTCCAGCAACCCAAAACCTGCTGTCCAATCCTGAAAACATCACATACATACATGTAGAAACTGATCTGAATGACGAATTGTCAGGGTCTCTTTATGAATCTCAATTCCAGGGCCTCTAGATCTTCTAGATTATCAGACACCACAGATCTTTTGGGATCCCTGGCATTATGATGTAATATACTTGAACATGGCAGGTTTCGCTAACCCACGTGGACCCCTACTTCCGAATTTCCATGGCTTAAGCCCTGTTACTTTCAAAAAATATACAGTAGTAATGTTTCGAGGGTTTGGTTTTTTTTTAGCTTATACTCCCACTTTTTTTAAGAGTGAGGTATACTGGACTGCATCTGTCTGTGCCTAATTTATCCATCTGTACTTCTATCCATCCATCTATCCATCTGTATGAGTTCATATCAGCTTATAGTGTTCCGATTACAATGAAATCTTACAGGGATTTCCAGTATTACATGTCCTTTCCAACACATAGCAAATCATACTGTTTGCACATTCCCCTCATTGAGGAAATAGATATTTTTAGTCCATATGAGTTCATAACTGACAGTTGTCTTGTCAAATCTTAATGAAATCTTACATGGGTGTCCAGTGTGACATGCCTTTTCAGACACATATCAAGTTATGCTGTTTGCACATTCCACTCATGAGTTATGCCCATTTTTTTTTTTGAGAAATAGATGTTTTTTTGTCTGCATGATTTCATAACTCTGCTAATAGTTTTCAGATCTTAATGAAATCTTACATGGATGTCCAGAATTGCAGGCCCTTTCAGACACATATCAAGTTATGCTACCCACACATTCCACTCGTGAGTTCTGCCCCATTATTCTGTTGAGTGAATTTATGAAAAATAAAATTACATGGATTGATGGAGCGTGGGCAGTTGTGTGTGGGATGGGGGGGGGGGGGGGGGGGGGGGGAGGGTCACTTTGGATGAATTTAAAAAAAAAAAACCCACATGTGTGTGGGGTCAGTTGGGTGATACATCAAAGCACTGTTTCCAAGTCAGATAAATTAGGTTATTTTTAAAAGGTGTACCTACCATTATTGATGGTGACTTATTTTTGTTTTCTTTTTCAGGATTTAGTCCTCCAATATATAGTACCTATTCACCACCTGAATTATTAGACAGGCATCTGATAATGGGAGGAGAACTTCATGCACAGGAACTTGGGAAAGTCCCAATCACTAGCTCTGGTGCCATCAACTGGACTCACTTTGGAGGTAAAGTGTACTTAACTGGTTGAGTGCTAGAAGCCAATATCAGGGCTCTAGTGAAAAGTGCTGCAGGCAACCAGAGTGGCTTTACATTGTTTGCACTAATATGTTATTGTCTCCGCACTGGAAGAAAAATATTAATACAAAATTGTTTTGTAATGGGGCAATCAGGGTGAAGTGTCTTGCCTAAGGACACAACACAGTTGCTGCAGGTGGGATTTGAACCAAGGACCTCTCGGCTTTCAGCCTGCACCTCTACCTACTCCGCCACTGAGGCCTATCATGATGATGATCTTTCAACTCTTTCTTCTTAAAATGGAAAAGTGAAAAAGGTCAACTGCAAGAAGATCAAAATAGAATGTATTATAAGTTATAACAAGTTCAAACAGAGTGAAAATGAAAATTTGCAACAAAAGAAATCAACTCCAATCAGATCAAAATAAAATACATGAGGCTAGGTTTTTGCTCTGAATATTGAACCTTCTCATTAAGTGTTTTTGGCTTGGAGTGTCTTCCAAAATCACTCTGAAATTATGAGACTTTAAAATTTGACGTTTTTGGATTTTGTATTTGTTTTTGCAGTGTTTGAAACAAAGCCTGATTAACCCTTTACCCAACAACTCACCCATATCTTCCCGCATAATATGCAAATTCAGCAGCTGAAAAAATATTATTTTAAAAAAAATGTCAACAAACCATATCATGTGACCTCCCTTTGGAACAAGCTTGTCAAGCTCATTCCAAAGAGAGGTCACTTGATATGGTTTTGTTGCAATTTTTTGAAAAATGTAAAAAAATGATATTTAAAATAATAAATTTTGAAATTGTCTGCATTGGGTAAAGGGTTAAAATACAGTGTCTGTTCATTATATTTGTTTTGTAAACATCCAGTTTGCTTTATTCTGCAGAAAATTACTCAAATATTGTATGGATGGTATTTATTTTTTGAAAAAGGTTCATAAATATAACAAATAAATAAAATAAAAAATAAAAAAAGCCTCCCTCCCTTCTTCATCAATTTGAAAAATTAAATGCCAAAGAACCAAATATATTTTTCTGCGTGGCATTTTAACTGATAACATGTTCAAACACAGCAGAAAAGAATTGTAGTCTCTGCAGTAGTTTCAGCCATATGCAATTGCAAACATGCAGACAGGGAAGCAATAGATTTCCAAAAGCATGATCTACTAAACCAGATGATTTTGAAAACATTGTTTTTATCCATTTAACAGGGATGTAAGTTTTTAGGATTTTTTCTGAATTCAGGATTTTTACTGAGTTTGACCAAATGGGATAGTGATCTAGTGAGAAGAACAGTCTTGAAAACATTGTGCTAGAGGCTGGGAACTGGCTCATGACCAGCCTGTTAACTTCAAGAAAGTTGCAGAATCGTCATGTCTTCAAATTTGCAACTAAATCCTTGGGCAGAAATGATGTGATGAAAAATTTCAGGATTTTTCAGAGCTTGTCACTTACATCCCAGATTTAACTCATTCTTCATTTTTGTTGCTGCAGATAATTTGTCCTCAGTCTTGCTCCTTGAGTGAAGAATAATCCTTTCAACAGCATTTTGGTCCATATTTAAGTTTTTACCCAACTCACTGGCCAAAATTGGTCAGCACTATTCACAAAAATGACCATTCAATTTTCATTATTTTTAGCTCACCTTGACGAAGTCAAGCTGAGCTTACCTAATCGCTCTCCGTCTGTCATCCGTCAACACCATGTTTTGGTCTTCTCCAAAACCACTGGGCCTATTCAGGTGAAAGTTTGTGTAAGTGATGTTCTCAAAGGGGATTTCCTTTTTTGTTCATCTCAGCATACCCAGCCCCATAGGGAGGGGGTGGAGGAAAATACTCCAAAATATTTTTAAAATCTTTTCATGAACCAGTGGGTACAATGACTTGATATTTGGTATGGAGCCTCCTTTTGAGGTGTAGAATCAAGTTTGTTCAAACAAAGTTTCTGAAGCAACATTTGCCTTTGTTTTGTGAGGGGCTAGATTTTTATATTTTCTGAACTCATGGTGCAATTTGAAGCACATTTAGTAGGTGGTATTATTGTACATATGTACTTGACTCTTGCAAAAAAAATTTCCTGTGTCCCCATGGGAACCCCAGGAGCTAGAAATAGAATTATTTTCAAACACCCATATTTCCTAAACCACACAGAACAGAGAGAGGTTATTTGGTATTAAGCATCCTTATGACCAGAAAATGGAATTGTAAAAAAAAAATTGACATTGGGCTTATCAGGGTGTTCTGGGTGTGTGTGTGTGTGTCTGTGGGGGGTGGGGGGGGGGGTGGGGGGGGGAGGTGCATCGAAAAACTGCTGAGTCAACATATTTGCAAAAATTATATAAAAAAAATTCTCCAGAACTGATGGTCAGAATCTTTTGATATTTGGTATACAGCATCCATAGGAGGGGGGGGGGGGGGGGGTGGGGGTGGGGGGGAGTTTGTTCAAATTGTGTGTCTTGGTTAATATTTGGTCTCTCTATGGGAGCCCAAATTTTAACTTAGTGCAATATGAGGAAATTTCTTAAAAAATCTCCTTCTTCAAATCCACCAGTCGGAATGCTTTCATATTTGGTATATAACAATATCTGAGGGGGGGGGGGGGCACAGATTCAAGTGTGCTCAAATCGAGTGCCTGGTCTAATATATGGACTCCCTATGGGAATTCAAATTTTAACAGTGCAATATGAGAGAATTTCTTAAAAAATCTTCTTTAAATTCACTAGTCAGAATCCTTTCATATTTGGTTTACTACATCTCTAGTGGAGTCAGATTGAAGTTTGTTAAAATCATGTCCTTGTGTTAATGTTTGGACTCCCTATGGTAGCTCAAATTTTAACTTAGTGCAATATGAGGAGATTTCTTTAAAAATCTTCTTCTCCAGATCCACGAGTCAGAATGCTTCCATATTTGGCATACAATATCTCTAATGTGGTGAGATTCAAGTTTGTTCCAATCGAGTGCCTGGGTTAATATTTGGGATACCTATGGGAGCCAGATTGGGCTGTGTAGCTAAAGAATTAAAAAAAATTTATTGAGTACCCGGTGTGTAACTAAGATTAATCCACATGGATGTATCAAGGGGATCCATAGGGGAGCTCCACGTTTTACATTATGACCAACTGAAGAAAAGGCATGATGCTTGGACTATTTTAGTCACTCCTGCAGGGAGCAAGGATTGACAATGTATCCTATGGAGATTGATTGCATAATATAGATTAATTCTTGGACTCTGTTATATCAGGTTCTGTTCAAGGTGAGAGCTTCAGGCCCCATGGGGTCTCTTGTTTAATGTTTTGACTCAAAAACATAGCTTGTGATCCCTCATTGGAACGAGCTCATTGGGCTCATTCCAATGATGGGTCATAAACTATGTTTTGCATGCATGAAATTAAAAAACTTAGTTATTCAGAAATCTTGTTAGCAAGTGTCGTCATCCTCTTGTGTTAAGTAAAGTTATTCAAAAATCTTGTTAGCAAGTGTCGTCATCCTCTTGTGTTAGGTAAAGGATTAACTGAGATTTGAAGAGAGCATGAAAATAACAAAAAACTTGTTTTCATCAGGTAAAAAAATGAATAGAATTTTCTTGTGAGAAATCTGTTCTTCCTGTTCTTTGTGCATGTGCAGAGGTAATATACATACTGTGTACCATACAGTACTCTATTTTTATGTATTTTGGCTTAATTTTTATGGTTTGGGGTCAAAAATTAAAGTTTCAAACTGAAAATTTTTCACATAATGCTACTTAGAATATAACAAATTCTGTCTTGTTTGACAGAGCTCATTGAGCTCTGTAAAACAAGGCTGAATTGGTTAAATTCCTAGTTGCATTATAGGAAAACTTTGCTGCTTAAAATTTCAGTGTTTAATATCAGAGTGCAGGGAGTTAACAGGTATGACAGGTATAAACTAGTGGCATTGTAAATGGTTTGGTATCTGAGAGAGATATTCATGTAGAAGGGTTATTCTTTTTATTTTAGCAATATGTTACAGTTGAGCCCACTTATTTGGTTGTTACTTAATTGAATAACATGGTTAATTGCTCACACTTTACAACCACCAATCATTTACCATAACTTTAGCACAAATATTACCTGTTAAATGAATATATGTTATGGAGTAAACTATTACTTGCATAAAAATTATGTTATCTCTCAAAAGAACTATTCTTTTAACCCTTTTCCCACTGCACAGGATATCAAAATTTTTTATTTTAATTATTGTTTTTTTTTAATTTTTCAAAAATTTCAACAAAACCCTATCATGTGACTACTCATTGGAACAAGCTCCATGAGCTCATTCCAATGAGGGTTAACATGATATGGTTTTGTTGAAACTTTTTGAAAAATATGTTTTTCAACTGATTAATTTGTAAATTCTGCGGACTGAGGCGGCTCTATGATCTCTATCAAATCAGAATAAATGCTCATTTTATCACTAGAATTCGGGAAAAGGATCAAATTCCTGTTAATAGAATACTTCTGAGAATTGAATATTTTTCACCAACAGAATATCTGTTCAATTAACAGGGTTCTACTAGATTAAATTTGGACACTGTGCAAAAACATCATCTCAATAAAGAGCAAAATGGTTAAGTTTTCTTATTCAATCGTAGTCTTGTTTTAGGCACACCTCCTGCAGATGAAGTCAACATACTGAAAGGTCAAATTCATCTGATACACAACCAATTAATGTACGAGAGACATAAACGAGACCAACATTCAAAGCGCAATAGAAGGTTATTAAGGAAAATTGCAATCTGCAAAGCCTCTGAAGAGCAAAATAATGCGTTGGTAAGTGTATATTTATGTGAACAAAGGCAGTCTGGATGCCATTGTTTCTTGAGATTTCATGATGCAAGGTTCTCATGGGTCCTTGATATGAGAAATATTTTTTCAAAGCCTTGAATTTATGACTTAATGAGTCCATGAACATACTTGAAAATTTAAAAAAAAAATCTTGGACAAACTTCCAGTTATGTTCACTGACGGTGAGAGGCAACTGGGTTAATAATGTCTAGGACTTTTAAGTTTATCTTTCACCATTAGTCCTCATTGTTCAAATTTTATAACATTAAATAGCTCTTGAGGAGAGTTTTAAGGCAGACTCAATTTTTAACATGCACAAAATAACAGGTGGACACCTGCCAGTAGTTTTTCATTTATGCAGGTAATTGATGTCACAATTGTGCAGTGTGCCTGTACTTATATCTAGAAAATGATTCAGGGAGGTATAAAATACATTATATAGCTATAGGATTGTTTTTAGCTTAACTTGACAAAGTCACAATAAGCTATTGCCATAATGCGCGCAGAAATCTGTCAGTCTGTTCACATTTTCTTTGGCACAGGCTACACTCCATAGTTCTTGTCCGATCATTAGTGTTGAAACGATTAGTGATTTTCAGGAATCGACTAGTCGCCAGCAGTAATCGATTACTAATCGACTAGTCGAAGCCCCCATGTTATTGTTATCAAACACGTGTACCGCCGTTCTTTCCTGGTTAAAACTAACAGTAATACTTGCAATGAAACAAAGACAAGTGAAGCTTTCAAAGTCCTCAAAACCTCTTTCAGTTTCGAGAGAGAATTAATGTTGGTAGCTTCTGTTTAAAATCATTTTTTCTCAATATAGTCACTGATATTTTAATAAAATAAATCATTATTCAGGTTTTTTTTTATATTATTCGTTCCATCCCATTGAATGTTAACAAAAGGAAGTGCTCTTTACGCATGCGTGATGTACATTCCCTGTCGAAAATTAAGCACAGTTAACGCCCACAGCAGTCATCAGCCTGTCAACAATTGTACACCGAACACTCCCACACAACTTCTCGTATTATGACTTAACCTCTTATCTGTCCATAATTATGCATACATCGAACACGCCTACTAATTTCCATATTGTCTGCTTTGAAAATCATCACCTGACCTGATTGGGTTTCCTCTTAACTCAGTTGCAGTTCGAGGAAAAGCTAGTTTCACTTTCAATTTCCCGGAAACTCGCAGATTTCCAGGAATTTGTCTGCATGTATTTACAAAATGAAAATAAAAAGCACATGGATTTTGTAATTGGTTCTTTAGTGATAACAAATTGTTCCAAATACGAACTGGTATGTGTTCTTCCATAATTTCTCTTTGATGTTTCTGTAAGACATTTCGAACTTACCAGTACCTGGTGAACAAATTGATGTCCGTAGGTGGCCTAATTTCATGTCACCTTTGGTCCTAATTTTCCTGCAGGCTGCTCCCTCGAGAATAAGCTCACCCATATATTTTTCCCTGTTTACTTCACGCACCCCTGGTCTTATTCAATCTCTGGTCAGTTGGCCAACTAGGGTTGTTATTCATGCAGTCGGAAACATCAAACGCGTTATTTCCGAGGGTTGTTTTTTGATTTCGGGAGTTTACTTGTGATGTTCGCAACAATGTTGGGTGAATTTAAGGGGATGGTGTATGGTTGGGGCAGATGTTCCGACTAATCGACTAGCAGATTTAGGGATGGACTAATTTAATAATCGCGTCGACATCGATTAGTCGGCTAATCGTTTCAACACTACCGATCATCACAAAATTTCATATGCAGGTTCAAGGTCATATCTAGATGAGAACGTCCCCTTTTGGTCATGATTGGTTAACTGTGATGGTTGCGAGGGCCCGAAACCCAAAAACCTTTAGCACAGTCTACAGGTTGTATTTATGATTTCGTTGTAACGGTAGGATGACTCTGTATAATGTGTAGATGAGAGCATCACCTTTTGGTTGCTATCGGTCAACTGTGACTGCTGCGAGAGCCCAAAACCTGAAAACCTTTAGAGCAGTCTATTTATGAAGGGATTTCATAGTAACTTGGAAGGAAAACTGCATATAATGTCTAGATGAGAACGTCCCCTTTTGGTCGCTATCGGTCAACCATGACCACAGCAAGAGCATGAAACCCGAAAACTTTGAGCACAGTCTACAGGGCATATTTATGAAGGGATTTGATTGTTATTTGGTATAATGATTCTGTGTAATGTCTAGATGAGAACGTCCCCTTTTGGTCACAATCGGTCAGCCGTGATGGCAGCAAGAGCCTGAAACCCCAAAACCTTTAGCACAGTCTACAGGTCATATTTATAAAGGGATTTCATTGTAACTTGGTAGGATGACTTCGTATAATGTCCAGATGGAAACATCCCCTTTTGGTCATGATCGGTCAACCGTGATGGCTACACAGGCCCAAAGCCTGAAAACCTTTAGCACAGTATACAGGTCGTATTTATGAAGAGATTTTATTGTAACTTGGTAGGATGATTGTATACTGTCTAGATGAGAACGCCCTATTTTGGCTGTGACACTGGCACGTGACCTAGATTTGTTTAGGACAGTCTTCAGTTCATATTTCTGAAGCAGTTTCATTGTAACTTGGAAGGATAACTTGATGTCTAGATCAAGCCTGAATATAAGCAACCTGTCATTTACAAAGTGGGGACCCCAGAGGGTGAATTTGCTGATGCTATCCCATACAGTGGGCCAATTTATCCTCCAGGTACATCTTCCTGTTTTGGCTTGAGACCTTGATTCCGACTGAGGTTCACGGAGGGTAAATTTTGTCCTCTCAGGACCTCATTTTGCAGATTACAGTCTGGTTATTTTAAGGCTTGGACTAGATGAGACTGTCGTATTTTTATACTGTACCAATGACCCAGACTTAGCTGGTGCAAACTCCATTAAATTCAGTGCCAAACACAAATTTGCCCCCCCCCCCCCCCAATCCCCAAAATTTGCATCAAAAATGAAAATTAGATGTCCTGGTAGGTCCTCCATACTTTTACTGTACTGCACATGCACAGTGTCAAGGAGGTCTCGAAATTCCCGCCAAAATGTCATTCTTTGTTTGGCCCTGTAAACAGTGTCACCTCACTGATATTTGTGCTGTAAATCTCAGTTTTAATGATGCCAGACACATAATTATGAGAGAAATGGTGGATATGAAGTGCATTTAGGATGAGGAGAGGAGAAAAACAGTGGTTTCTGATGTTCAGGGCTGTAACCTGTAACTTAAAAATTTTTTAAGAAAATTTATTCATGTTGCCTATTTTCGAGGCATAGCCCTGATGTTGTCATTCTTGCTATGAATGTTCCATTGTTTGTTCAGTGTTTCCTCTCTCCCTTTCCTTCATTCCCCCCTAGCTATTCTCCCCTGCTGTTGGCTTATATTTTTATACTGTACCAATGACCCAGACATAGCTGGTGCTAACTCTTAAAATATAGGGCCAAACACAAATTTTGCCCCCCAATCCCCAAAATTTGCATCTAAAACTAAAGAAAACATGTCCTGAAAGGCCCTCCACACCTCGCCCCCACTGCGCATGCGCAGTGTCAAGGACGTTCCGAAATTGGCGCCATTTATCATTCTAAGTTTGGCCCTTCATCAGTTAACATCTGACTGATCTTTGTGCTTATAAATCTCAGTTTAAATGATGCCAGACACATAAATATTAGTGAAATGGTGATTCTAAGGAGGATAGAAAAGGAGGAGAGGAAAAGAATGTGTGACAGAATATTATCAGGGCTGTAACTTAAAATTTTTTAATGAAATTATGTTAAGTTACCTATTTTCAAGGCAGCAGCCATTTTGTTGTCATTCTGATTATTTAGTTACACTGTTTTTTCAAGTGTTTTTCCTCTCTCCCTGTCCTTTAAGTTCCCCCTTGCTATTCTCCCATGCTTTTGGCATAGTTTCTGTAATTATTATTACTAAAATTTCTTGGGAGTTTTAGCTTAATAACAGAATGAATTCTGTTCTTTCCCCATGTTTACGTCTTCACCTACGGGTGGTTAGGCGTTGTGTTCTGCATCTACCATCTGATGTTCTGCAGTTTCTTCCCTGGAAGTCTCTGTTTTGCATCAGATGGTGTATTTTTGGTAACTGATTTCGGGCCTGGGTGCCTGGAGTCTTATTTTAGTGTTTTTACACTCATTGTTTACATTTACAACAGTCCTCTGTGTGAGGGGGGGATTTCTAAATAATAATATCTTTATGTTATTTTAATCATAACTAGATACATTATTATTGTTCGTAAGTGTTGAATAAATTGTTTAAAATATTTTTAAAATTTTTGTCCACACTTAGGCTTGGGATCCATTGGGGCTCAACGTTACTTTTCAGAAACTTGGGCTGTTCTGAAAAAATATTTTTTCAAAATATTTTGATTTCAATTATTTTTTCTATATTAATGGATCATATTATTATTATGTATTTGATTGCCAGGGGTTAGTGCGAGTACCAGGACTTGTTTTCTTTTCTCATTGAAAGGATATTGATCTATTGTTTTAGGAGGAAGTCTTCCTCTGACCTTATTATCATTCTATATGTGGTCAGTGTACTCGCATTAACTCCTGTTCTGTATCGTATGATTTCGATGACAATATGGGAAGCGTATGTCACGGTATGTTGTTGGGGATTTGGACACTCCGGTCCTTTCCCCGCAGGGTCACTCTACTTTATCAATTTCTATTTCAGACGATCAAGATTAGGGTGATGTATCTGTGATGTCTTCCAACAGTGTGCCTCCGTCGTCACAATTAATGAAGGGCTAGCGGAAAAGTGCTCATGTAATACGCCAATTGCCTAAGAGGACCCTAGTAGGTTCGACGGCCTTTGACGTCCGCTAGCTCGCCCGGTGTAGCGTCCATTCACCGAATGGTTCGGCAGCCGGGTTCGTCCGTTGCGGTCTAGAAGGAAGTTTGGGGTGATGCGAGCACTATAAAATTAACTTAATGCACACCCAGTGACGGCGGATCGGAGGGAGAACGGAGGAAGCCTTTTAGTCCGGTTCATAGCTCGTTCCGGTCCATCCGGACGGCAAGCGAGAGAGGCCCCTCTCTCGTTCAACAACATCTGGCCCCAGATGTTGTGGTACAAATGTGTCGTTAGCGGAGCATACGTCCGTCGCTCGGGACGCTCCGTTGTATAGGCAGTCCGCTGAGACTGCTAAGGCTTCCTCTTCTCATCAGCGCACACGACCGCACCTTGGCTGCGTGACCGCCGATATATTACCAGCTTCGCCGATCAAGGATTCTTCGGCGACCAGGTCACACCATCCGGCAGCCAGGGATTCGAGACCGATGGACTCCGGACGTTCGCATAGGAAGTATGCGGGAGCCATCTGATGCGGAGCTGCCCTCGGCGAAGCACCGATAGACTGCGCCTCCGCAGGTCTCGACGCCGGACATTCTTGTGCACATAGCACAGCTTATCGCAGCATCCCAGCAGCCGACAGAAACGGTGTCGGATCGAGAATTATCCGACAGCGCTGGGTCGGTAGCCGGGGACTCGAGGCCTGCAGACTCCGGACGTTCGCATAGGAAGTGTGCGGGAGTCAACGTACACGGAGCTTCCAGCGGCAATGCATCGTAAGTCCGCTACTGCACAGGCCTCGGGAACGGACGTGCTTTCCTTAATAGCACAGTTTATCGCAGCATCCCAGCATCAACTGAATCTGTCGCATATATTTTATCCGACGATGCTGGGTCGGGACGCTCCGCGGAAGCGGGTACGGACGTCCGAAAGTTTCATCCGGTCCGACGGGATACCGAAAGGGATTCGGTGGATTTCAAGCTTTCCCTTTCGGAACAACATATGCTGCGATGCCGGATAAGAAACTGATAGCGTCGGTGGACTTAGAAATTTTTGGTTCGGTTCAGGGACATCGTCCCTCAGTTCCGACATAGTCCAATAATGTCACACAAACTTTCGAATTATTGAACGACGCTATATATATTATTATTTTATGCTTGCTATCCAAGCATTTCTGGTTTCTTGTTCGAA
The DNA here is from genome assembly GCA_031216915.1 of Pictodentalium vernedei. Taxonomy (NCBI): domain Eukaryota; kingdom Metazoa; phylum Mollusca; class Scaphopoda; order Dentaliida; family Dentaliidae; genus Pictodentalium; species Pictodentalium vernedei. Next base: position 183,849,501 of record CM062291.1, read on the forward strand.
GAGTTATGGAGATGTCTTTCAAAAGTGTGCCTCTGTCGTCATAGTTAATGAAGAGTTAGCGGCAATAAGTGCTCATGGAATATGTCTATCGCTTACGGAATGACATTCGCTAGCTCACCCGGTGTAGCATACATTCATCGAATGGTTCGGCTGCCGGGTTCGTCCGTTGCGGTCTAGGAAGGAGATTTGGGTGATGCGAGCACTTTAATTACTTTAGTACTCACCCAGTGACGGCAGATTGAGGACAGATCGGAGGAAGCCAACAACATAGGGGACCGCATGTTGTGGTTCAGATATTTTACATTCGGAGCATATGTCCGTTGCTCGGGACGCTCCGTTATATTGACAGTCCGAGAGACTGTCTTTAATGCTTCCTCATCCTCACAGCAGGGCACACGACCGCACATTGGCTACGTGACCTCGAGTATCCGATCAGTTTCGGCATTCAGTGATTCCACAGCGAATAGGTCGCGCCATCCGGTAGCCAAGGGACACGAGGCCTATACACTCCGTTCGCTCGCATATTGGAAGTATGCACGGGGTAACGATCTCGGAGCTTCCTGCGGCAATGCATCGTAAGACCGCTGCTCCTCAGGCCTCGGTGACGGACGTGCTATCCGAGTTAGCACAGTTCTTTCGCAGCATCCCAGCAATTGACGGTTTCTCGGTCGAATCAGGAATTATCCGACGGCGCTGGGTCGGTGCGGTCCGCGGTTGCATCAAGCTACGGACGACCGAACGCTTTATAGGGTCCGACAGGATGGCGAAAGGGATTCGATAGATTTCGAGTTTTCCCTTTAGTAGTATCGGAAGATGCCTTTCATATCTTCTGGCATTTCTTCCAGTGATTATTTTTCGGACTTCATTGCTGCGATCTTGGATAAGAGACTTATAGCGTCATTGGACTCGGATTTTTCGATCGGTACAGGGACTTTGTCCCTGACTTACCGACGCAGTCCAATATTGTCATTACAACATGTGTTTTATTTTTCGACGCTATATATTATATATATATACAAGCCTGCTAATAAGCATGATAGTTTAGTTTCTTGTCCGCGTGGCTCATTTCTGCCATTTTATCTTTTTTACATATAGTTTATTTTGGCAGAGCAGGGCATACCGAGAGTTCATATGCGTCTAGACGGTGTGATTAAAGACTGCATATATTCTTTTCGCCGTTTATGTCTTTTCCAATTTCAATATTGGGAACGACATTATGTATAGTAGACTTAACTTAGACGCTTTATTATACGTAATCCGCCTTACTGAGGCGTTATCATTACGTCTTCAAGAAAAGATTTACGGGATATTATTCTCAATGTAATTTCTTTTGAGGGCAGTATTTTGTTCACGTATAACTCCGCCCTTCAGTGGCTGATTGGAGTTGGTTAGACGTGATGCAGCCCTAGCTACATCCACGTGTGGATAGTAGGTTAAGAACTCTCTCAGAGTCGCTTCGTTCTCGGAGGAGCTTCTCTTCGACGGCAACTTTCCGGCAATCCATGAATTGCTTGGTTTATACATTCTCTTGTCTATCTAGTGTTACAAGAGATTCAGACTGGGGCAAACATTCGGTGGTTGACTCAGAGAGTGCCGCCGCAGTTGCTGGACCCTAGTGTGGCTGTTATGACGGTTGCCAGTCAAACAGATTGGGATATATACTGATCCCTACGGATTCGAAGTGCCAGGGTCTTTGGGTTCCGCAGTCTTTTAGCTATCAGTTTAACTTCCGCGGAATAATGTTTTTTAGGCTTGCTTTATGTCATTGCATGAACATTATTCAGAAATGCATGCCCAAATTCCTGTCCTTTAATTCGACGGTAGTGGCGTATCTCCGGAACCAGGGAGGCACTCTTTCGTTTCCGTTATTCAATTTAATGGAAAGAATCCGTCTGTTGGTTATTGTACACCAAGTTCAGTTTTGGTCCGTCATATTCGGGGTCGTCTGATTGTTTTATCGCACTCCCGTTCTCTTACGGGTCGCTTGTTGCTGTCAGAATGGACTCTCAACAAACAAGTATTTAATCAGATTTGCTATCTATGGGAGCGCCCAATGATGTTTTATTATGACACAGCTTGCTAATCAATTGCAGACGTATGTGTTGGCTTGTCCAGATCTCTGAGCTAATACTGTTAACGCTCTATTGATCTATAGGACGCAATGATAGGATACGCGTATCCTCCGGCGCTGTTGTTTTAGCAGGTATTGCTAGGATAAACAACCACAATACATTTCTGTTGATAGCATCTCTATCTTCACAGAGATCATGAGTAATTTACTCTCTTGTCTACTGTGGATCTTAACGTGAAATCTTCCTCTATGTGAGGATCTTTTTTCACTGGGTAAATCGTGTCATCTTTATCACAACCAGCAAGGTCGCAACCTTCATGTATTCCGTTGTGTGGTCCGTATTGCATTGTAAGCACTGTACTGGACGAGCTTTGGACGCGATTTCTTACTATAGGAGATCCTCTTCTTCGCTATTCTATGCGACTAAAGTGGAGGCTCTTCCGTCGTGGTGTAGGGATCATTATGTTCATATGGTTGATCCCTCCATACTACGCATTGCTAGTTTTTAGTATACTTGTTTCACAAGATCTACTGCAGCCTGTTGTTATTTAGGTTATAGGTTTATGTTACCTCATACCTATGCACTCTACGATAGTTTACAATTGAGTCTTTTGTCTCTTTATCTAAGTCAGTTAGTAACTTTTTGATAAATAGACTTAGAATCTTTAGATTAAATTCCTATACGGATTTTAACTTCGGTTCTTATTTAGCTAAGTAATCATTTGAGCCTCTGGAAACAGTAGTTTTCAAATTCTGACCTTTTAGACAGTAATTCTGTTGGTTTCTCTTTTACTGTAGAGTCAGTGAGTTTCATGCACTATCGATGGATGATTTTCACTTTCATAGTTTCGGAATCAATACTTCCGTTACTATTTAGGTTGGATTGTTGCATAAGAGTTAGGCTCCTATTATCCGGAACCTATTATTTTAAGGTCCTTCCGTCTTCGTATGGGCATAGGCCTTTACTCTTTCCGGATACAGTTTATGTATTTATAAACAGATATCTGTTTATTACAAGGGCGTAAGCTTCTTCTGTCTTTGATGTCTAGTAGAAGGACGTTACGCTCCATTTTATTGTTAATCGATTCTATTAACTAGCGTACTGCTTATGGTATATCATTGGCTTAGCAGTTGTGCTTAAGATTTCGGCTCTTGAAGTAAGAGTTCTTCTACTTCTTGGGCTTACATTAATAGTGTTGCTATTATAGATTTTTGAAGGCTGCTCATTGCGCTCAGCCATCCATTCATGAATTTTATCTCAGAAATATCGAGTCCATTTCTGGAGGCCTCTATTGTTAGGTCTATTATCTACTGCTCAGAATGTCATTCACTTAACAGTTGCTACTATAGCTAGGTAGGCTGTCTGTTTCGGCAGTGTCTCCGTTCGGCTGCCCTCTTCGCTCTGGGCTATTTGACCCAGGGCAAGAAAAAGGGGGGGGGGGGAGGGTGTTCCCTTGGGTCACCTGTTTTTACTATGAAAACAAGGGGATACCTCCTCCGGAGTTAGTAATTCTGAGCTGTTATTGGGATGGTTGTTTAGTGAGAAGTTTAAGTTTATAAAATTCATTCAAGTCTTAGTTTTTAAAGTATAGCTTTTGAATATTGCATATGTCAACGGACATGATTATGCAATTCTCACACACTTTTAGGAGTATAAGAGTCTCTATTCTCTAGACTTACTTTATTATTGGCTTACTTTAAAAATTATTAGTATAAGGATTATTGGATATTAATAGAGTACATGGATGTATGAAGCTCAATTTTTGGAAGGTGTTGTATCTTTCTAATTTATCATAAATAAGAAAGATACATGTAAGGCCTATTACTTCTTTTCCCTACAGGGGATGACTCTATTTTATTTTATTGAGCGTATTCCATTTTGCTCTATGTCCTTGGCCCTCCAGCCTTTTTACTATTCAGCTATGTCTGGGTCATTGGTACAGTATAAAAATGTTAAAAAATTTATAGTAATTTATATATTTTTTATACTTACCAATGACCCAGACGGGGATGGCCCTCCCAGGAGTTGGGAACTCTTGCCTCCCCGCTGAGTACATAGCGCTTACCAGGCACTGGTTATTAGAATGATAAATGGCGCCAATTTCGGAACGTCCTTGACACTGCGCATGCGCAGTGGGGGCGAGGTGTGGAGGGCCTTTCAGGACATGTTTTCTTTAGTTTTAGATGCAAATTTTGGGGATTGGGGGGCAAAATTTGTGTTTGGCCCTATATTTTAAGAGTTAGCACCAGCTATGTCTGGGTCATTGGTAAGTATAAAAAATATATAAATTACTATAAATTTTTTAACTTTTTGTAATCTTTATTACTAAAATTTCTTGGGAGTTTTGGCTTGGAAACAGAATTATTTTCTGTTCTTTCCCCATGTTTATGTCCTCACCCTAGGGGTGTTTAGGCGTTTTGGTCTGCATCTACCATCTGATGCTCTGCAGTCTCTTCTGGGGAAGGCTCTGTTTAGCATCAGATAGCGTTTAAATTAGACACTGATTACTGGGCCATGTTTACCAGTGCCTGGAGTCAGTTTTCTGGTTTGTTTACATTTTTTGTTTATGTTGACAACGGTTACTTCTGATAAGTGATTCCTTGTCTTCTGCCTTGATTATTTCATAGTAAGATACATTAATATTGTCCGTAAGTGTTACATTAATTTTTCAGAATGATTTAAAATTTTTGTCCACACTTAGGCCTTTTTGGGATCCATTTTCGCTCTGGGTTCCCTTTGGGAACTTGGGCACTTCTGAAAAAAATTTTTCAAAAATTTTTTTTTCTTTTTGAATTGTTTTTTCATATTATTATAATGGATTTTTATATTATGTATCTTTGTTTACAAGGTTTATTGCGGGTACTATGATTGATTATTTTTACAGTGAAAGATTATTGTTCAAATTGTAATGGAAGGAAGTCTTCCTCTGATTCTCATGATTTCTGCATTAATTGTAGTCAATGTACCTGCACTAATCCTTGTTCTGTATGTATCAATTGGGATGATAAACGTTGGACACGTGTGTCATGGTATGTAGTTAGCGGGGAGAGGGACATGCCGGTCCTCTTTTCGCAGGGTCACTCAAGTTTTTCACTCTCTTTTTCAGGGGAACAAGAATTGGGTGATGTTTCCGTGATGTCGTCTTCCAGTACGCGTCCGTCGTCACAATCCAGAGAAGAGCTAGCAGCAAAAGTGCTCATGGATATACGGCTATTGCCTAAGAGGCACCTAGTAGGGTCGACGGCGTTGGCGTCTACGTCCGCTAGCTCACCCGGTGTCGCGTCCATTTACCAAATGGTACAGCACCCGGGTTTGACCGTTGCGGTCCAGGAAGGAAATAAGGGTGTTGCAAGCACTACAAACATTCCACAGGCACACCCAGTGACGACAGAACTTGGTTTAGGATGGAAGAAGCCTTTGGGTTCGGTCCCTTGCTCCTCCAGCTCCGCACAGGCTGCAAGCGAGAGAGGTCTCTCTCTCGTACAACAACATCGCGGTCCGGATGTTGTTGTACAAAAGGTTCCTCAGTCGGAGCTTACGTCCACCCCTCGGGACGGTGTATAAACAGTCCGGAGAGACTGTATCAAGGACTTCTTCCTCCTCACGTCAGCGCACTCGACCGCACCTTGGCTACATTACCGCCAATATCCAGCCGGCATTGCCTTCCAGAGATTCCTCGACAACCAGGTCACGCCATCCGATAGCCAAGGATTCGAGGCCACCTTCATCTGGACGTTTGCATAAGAGAAGTATACAAGAGACAACGTCCACGGAGCTTCCTGTGGCTAAATCCCATATGACCGCAGCTCCGCAGGCCTCATTAACGGATGTGCTATCGCAGATAGCACAAATCATAGCAGCATCCCAGCATCCGGCAGAAGCCCTATCAGAGCAGGAAGAATCTGATGATGCTGGGTCGGTGCGTTCCACAGCTGGATTGGGAGCGGACGACCGAGATATCCAGGAGGTCCGTCAGGATGGCGAAAGGGATATGGATGAATTGGAGTTCTCCCTTTTCGGAACAACACAAAATTGCCGTCGAGTTGATCCGGCATTTTCTTCCTGATGTTGTTCCAGCGGACCAGGATGCTGCTCAACCAGATAGGAGGCTTATAGCGCCACTGGACACCAAATTTTTTAATCGGTTTAGGGACACCGTCCCTGAGTTTCCGTCTCAGTCCAGGAATTCTCACGGACATTTGAACTTTTGAATGACGCTATCAATAAACTTGCTGGTAAATCGGGCAAGTCAGCGTTCCTATCGGCTAATGCTCTTAATCTGCCTTTCATTAATTCAAGGAATAGATTTGAAACGGCAGGACAGGGCATTCAGAGAGTTCCTCTGCGTCTAGACGACCAGGCTGAAGACCTTGAATTATCCATGCCGTCATCTATGTCTATTCATAGCTCTACCTTGGAAACTGCAATATCTTCGAATAGAGCAAATTTAGACGCACTCTCGTACGCAGATCACCTTACCAGAGCATTGTTGAATTTCAGGACGTACAAACATCTTTGAGAGTTCTGTCAAGGGCTATTGCCTATTCTACATATAACTCCGCCCTTTCAGTGGCTAATCTGGAGTTGGTTAGACGTGACGGAACCCTAGCTACATCCAGGAGAGTGAATAGTAAGGTGAAAAACTCTCTTAGAGCCGCTCTGGTCTCCGGAAAACTTCTCTTTGACGGCAAGCTTTCTGCTATTTACGATAAGTTAACTAAGAAAGCTTCAGACTCTCTGCTTTTTAAGTCCGCTTCTAATAAGTCGGAACCAGCAGAAAAAAGTAGGCCTGGATCTTCTGGGACGAGTACGTCCAGTGGAAGTTCCTTTAGAGGTTCGTACACTCCCTCTAGGCCTTATTCTCGAGACCGTCAAGGCAGCGACTCTGGCAGGGGCCATAACGCTGGCCGTAATAATAGGTCAGATGCCCCTAGGTCAACGGCACGAGGTGCGGGTCATGGGGGACGTGGTTTCTCCTTCTGCAAGCCTCGCAGGTCCAGGAAGTGATGGTGTAGACCTCTGTCGCGTTCCTGTGGGTGGAAGGTTGTCGAGTTATTTACAAAATTGGGAATTGATTACGGAGGACCCTTGGGTTCAAAGGGTGATTGCAGAAGGACTGAAACTGTCCTTCAAAGGAAAACCTTCGTTAACTCGAAGTCCAAGATGGACTATCCATGCCGTCATCTATGTCTATTCATAGCTCTACGTTGGAAACTAAAATATCTTCGAATAGAGCAAATTTAGACGCACTCTCGTACGCAGATCACCTTACCAGAGCATTGTTGTTACGCCTTGAAGGGCAAGAATTTCAGGATGTACAAACATCTTTGAGAGTTCAGTCAAGGGCTATTGCCTATTCTACATATAACTCCGCCCTTTCAGTGGCTAATCTGGAGTTGGTTAGACGTGACGGAACCCTAGCTACGTCCACGAGAGTGGATAGTAAGGTGAAAAACTCTCTTAGAGCCGCTTCGGTCTCTGGAGAACTTCTCTTTGACGTCAAGCTTTCTGCTATTTACGATAAGTTAACTAAGAAAGCTTCAGACTCTCTGCTTTTTAAGTCCACTTCTAATAAGTCGGAACCAGCAGAAAAAAGTAGGCCTGGATCTTCTGGGACGAGTACGTCCAGTGGAAGTTCCTTTAGAGGTTCGTACGCTCCCTCTAGGCCTTATTCTTGAGACTGTCAAGGCAGCGACTCTGGCAGGGGCTGTAACGCTGGCCGTAATAATAGGTCAGATGCCCCTAGGTCGACGGCACGAGTTGCGGGTCGGGGAGGATGTGGTTTCTCCTTCCGCAAGCCTCGCAGGTCCAGGAAGTGATGGTGTAGACCTCTGTCGCGTTCCTGTGGGCGGAAGGTTGTCGAGTTATTTACAAAATTGGGAATTGATTACGGAGGACCCTTGGGTTCAAAGGGTGATTGCGGAAGGACTGAAACTGTCCTTCAAAGGAAAACCTTCGTTAACTCGAAGTCCAAGATGGACTCAACTTCCGTTGAATATTCTAGAAAGAGACGCACTTCTTTCAGAAGTTCAGCCTCTTTTACTGAAAAACGCGATAGAGGTCGTAGAAAACCAGGAATCTCCAGGTTTCTACAGCCATCTGTTTCTGGTTCCCAAACCAGATGGCTCGTTCTGTCCAGTAATAGATTTAAGCTGGATAAACAAGCTGATTGTGGCTCCAAAATTTTATATGGAGACCATTCGATCGGTCAGAACGAGCATTCGAGTGAATGACTATGCTGCGAGCATAGATTTCAAGGCTGCGTACTTTCACGTCATGGTACATCCGGCGTTCAGAAAGTATCTTTGTTTCGCTGTCCTAGGTGTTGTATATCAGTTCCGTGCGATGTGCTTCAGTCTGAATCTAGCGTCCTGGGCTTTCACTCGGATAATGAACTCGGTCATGACTTACTTCCGAGCTCATTCGTCTGCGGTAACGTCGGCCTACCTGGACAATATTCTTCAGAGGTACGGCAACATGTTAACGCTTCAGAACGATGTGCCGAATCTTCTACTATTGCTCTGACGTCTCGGTTTTATAGTAAACGAACAGAAGTCGGATCTGGTGCCGTCCAAGTCATCCACCCACCTGGGGATGAGCTTCGAGATGCACAACAATCTCGTTCGTCTGCCGTTAACTAGAGCGAAATTAGTCAGTTGTTATGCTCACTATTGTCTAAACTCAGAGAAGGTTACAGCGAGAGAATTCATGAGACTGATAGGTCTGTGCGGAGCTGCCGCGGATCTCATTCCAATGAGGCGGCTTCGCACTCGTCCTCTCCAAATCTTTCTGACTCAGAATTGGAAAGTGAAGACTCATTCGCTCGATGCGGACATCCTCTTGTCAGACCAAGTGAAACAAGAGATTCAGACTTGGGCAGACATTCAGTGGTTAACTCAGGGAATTCCACTGCAATTGCCGGATCCGAGTTTTACTGTTATTTACTATTATGACGGATGCCAGTCAAACAGGTTGGGGCGCGACACTATGCCCGTCGGATTCGAGGTGCCAGGGTCTTTGGGATCCTCAATTTTTAGGCAAGCACATAAATATCAAAGAAATGATGTCAGTTTGGCTTGCGTTGCGTCATTGGATGGACGTTATTCAGAACACACACGTTCAAATTTTGTCCGACAGTACGACGGTAGGCACTCATTCTATTCCGTTGTTTGTACTGGAACATCAGGTTCTATTATCGGTCCGTCATATTCCGGGTCGTCTGAATGTGTTAACAGACTCCCTTTCACGGAAGAGTCGCCTGTTGCCGTCGGAATGGACTCTCAACAAACAGGTTTTCAATCAGATTTGCTACCAATGGGAGCGACCAATGATAGATTTGTTTGCGACGCACCTCAACCATCAGTTGCAGACTTACGTGTCCCCATGTCTGGATCTTCGAGCATTTGCAGTAGACGCTCTGTCGATCCCGTTGTATGGGGTAATAGGATATGCGTATCTTCCGGCGCCATTGATTCAGCAGATATTGCTCAAAATAAAGCAATCCCACTGAAAGATTCTGTTGGTAGCATCTCTGTCACCACAGAGACCGTGGATAAATCTACTCAGGTGTCTGTTGTGGGACATGCCGTGAGAGCTTCCTCCACGAGAGGATCTTCTGTCACAGGGGAAATTGCGCACGCTTCACCACAATCCGCAAGGTCCCAACCTTCACGTATTTCCGTTGTGCGGTCCTTCTTGCACAGTAAGCATTTTACAGGACGAACAGTGGACGCAATTTCTAACTGCAGGAGGACTTCCTCTTCACTAAATTATGCTGCAAAGTGGAAGGTCTTTCGCCAGTGGTGTAGGGATCACTCTGTGGATTTATATGATCCCTCCATTCCTGACATTGCCAATTTTCTGGTCTATTTGTTTGACGAGATCAAACTGCAGCCTGTTACTATCAAGGGTTATAGGACTATGTTATCTGATATGTATGCTCACCATGATACATTAATGATTGGTTCTAATGTCTCTTTATCTAAATTAGTTAGAAATTTTTCGATAAATAGACCTAGAACTCTTAGATTAATTCCGAAATGGAATTTAGCATGGGTTCTTCTTAAGCTAAAAGAAGCACCTTTTGAGCCTCTTGATACAGTGGACTTCAAATTCTTAACATATAAGACAGCTTTTCTCTTAGCCTTCTCTTCTGCTAGAAGAGTTAGTGAGCTTCATGCTTTATCGGTAGATGATTCTCACTATCGTAGTGTTGGTAATGCTATTACTTTTACTACTAATGTTGGATTTTTGACAAAGAATCAGGCTCCTAATAAGTATCCTGAACCTATTGTTGTTAGGGCCCTTCCGTCTTCAGACGGGCGTAGGCCTTTACAATGTCCTGTTAGAGCAATACGTATTTATAAACGTAGGTCTGAGTTTATTAGAAAGGGACGTAAGCGTTTCTTTTTGTCTTTGATGCCTAATAGAAAGGACATTATGGTTCATTCTGTTGCTAGATGGATTCAATTAACTATACGTACTGCTTATGAAAAGTTATCTTCTCAGCAGTCTGCTCTCAAGATTTCAGCTCATGAAGTAAGAGCTCTATCAACATCTTGGGCTTATGCTAATAGTGTTGCTATTACAGATTTAATGAAGGCTGCATGTTGGTCTCAGCCTTCCACTTTCACTAATTTTTATCTTAGAAATATTGAGTCCATTTCTGTAGATCTACATTGTTTAGGTCCTTATCTGTTGCTCAGAATATCGTCCACTAAACAGTTGCAACTATAGTTATGTAGGCTTTCTGTTCCGGCAGTGACTCTGTCCTGCTGCCCTCTTCGCTCTGGGGTATTTGACCCAGGGCAAGGGGAAGGTGGGGGGCGGGTGTTCCCTTAGGTCACCTGCTTTATAGTGAAAAGCAAGGGAATACCTCCCCTAGAGTCAGTAATTCTGAGTCGGTACCGGGATGGTTTTAAAGTGTAAAGCTAATGTTTACTCATGTCATGTAATATTTTTAAAGTGTAGCTCGGTGTGAAGCATTTGTATATGTCACGTGTCAAATGGGTGTTAATATACAATCCTCGGGCACTTTTAATGAGTATAAAGAATCTCATTTCTCTGGACTGTCTTTATTTATTGGCTTACTTTTAAAAATAATTAGTATAAAGGGTTATACTGGATATTAGAGATCACTGATGTATTTGTGCTCAATTACGGAATGGTTTTGTGTCTTTCTTTTTTGATAAAATAAGAAAGATACACATAAATCCTATCTCTCCTTTTCTCCTTGAGAGGATAATCCTGTTATATGTAATTGAGCCTATTGGATTTTCCTTTATGTCCTGGGCCCTCCAGCCTGTTTACTATTCAGCTAAGTCTGGGTCATTGGTACAGTATAAAAATGTTAAAAAATTTCTAGTAATTTATATATTTTTTATACTTACCGATGACCCAGACGGGGATGGCCCTCCCAGGAGTTGGGAACTCTTGCCTCCCCGCTGCGTACATAACACTTACCAGGCAATGGTCGTAAGAAAGACATTTTGGTGGGAATTTCGAGACCTCCTTGACACTGCACATGCGCAGTACAGTAAAAGTATGGAGGACCTACCAGGACATCTAATGTTCGTTTTTGATGCAAATTTTTGGGATTGGGGGGGGGGGGGGGGGTGCAAAATTTGTGTCTGGCCCTGAATTTAATGGAGTTTGCACCAGCTAAGTCTGGGTCATTGGTAAGTATAAAAAATATATAAATTACTATAAATTTTTTAACATTTTGGACACGGCCAGTCAGCCATTGCCACCACCTGGTCACTTTACCTAGATTTCTTTGGCACTGCTTACAGGTTATTTTTTTATACTAAAACCAGTGGCCTATACTTAGCTGGTGCAATCTCAATGTTAAGCCAAACACAAATTTTTAACCCCCCCAATCCCCAAAATTTGCATAGAATTCCGAAAATTAAAAGTCCTATCTGGCCCTCCATACTTTTAGTACTTGTGCATGTGCAAGTACCCAGGAAGAGAGTAGAATTGGCACCAACATCATTCTTTTGTTTGGCCCAAGTCAGGAAACATTTGAACTAACATCTGTGCAATTAATTCTCATTTTTGAAGATGCCAGACACAAATTAGTGATAGTTTTCATGGAATCAGCAGTGTAGCAAGATGCTGAAAGTGAATAACGTTGGTTTTGGATGTTCAGGGCTGTAACTTTATAATTTTTATGTAAAATTATTTATATTCCCCAATTTTGGGATATGCTTCTGAACGTCATCATTATAATATGACTCCACTGTTGTTTTGTTAGTATTACTTCCTTTCCCTCTCCTGAACCCTCCTGTTATACTCCCAAGTTCTTTCGGCTTTTTATTGAAGAATTTTTAACTCAACTTTGACGAAGTCAAATTTGAGCTATTGTCATGGCCCGTCGTCCGTCTGTCCGTCTGTCCATACGTCAACAATTGGCTATGGCTCGGGCTAGAGGTCGTATTTATGAACCGATCTTTACGAAACTTCTTGTGTACCTTTGTTATGACCCTGGGACGGGAACGAGTGTTTTTAGGTGTGGTCTGAAATTCAAGATGGCTGCCAGTGGCCATTTTGTACCGATGATGCAAAAATCAGTTTTTTGTACAGAACTTCTGTATGAAAGTTCTGATTTGAATAAAGTTTTGTATAAATGTTTAGTACCATGGGATACATCACATATAATACGGGTTTTTTTCTCGTGCGTAAATTATGCAAATTTGACTGACTTTGATTTATTTAGTGTTACTTTCAGAGCTGTAAGTGCCAAGCTGCTATGGCTCGGGCTAGAGGCCGTATTTATGAACCGATCTTTACGAAGCTTCTTGGGTACCTTTGTTATGACCGTGGGACGAGAACGAGTGTTTTTGGGTGCGGTCCAAAATTCAAGATGGCTGCCAGCCGCCATTTTGTACCGATAATGCAGAAATCTGTTTTTTGTACAGAACTTCCATATGAAAGCTCTGATTTGAATAATTTTTTGTGTGAATGTTTAGTACCATGGGATACATCACATATAATACGGGTTTTTCTCTTGTGTGTAAATTGTGCAAATTAGACTAATTTTGATGTTTTTTGGTGTTACTTTCAGCACTGTAAGTGCAAATGCCAATACGGCTCGGGCTAGAGGCCGTATTTATGAACCGATCTTTACGAAACTTCTTGGGTACCTTTGGTATCACTGTGGGACGAGAACGAGTGTTTTGGGGTCCGGTCCAAAATTCAAGATGGCCGATGGCAGCCATTTTATACAAAATTAGGTGCAATCAGATTTTTGCACAGAACTTCCATATGATAGCGCTGATTTGAATAATTTTTTGTGTGAATGTTTAGTACCATGGGATACATCACATATAATACGGGTTTTTTTCTCGTGCAGAAATTATGCAAATTAGATGAACTTTGATTTTTTCAGTGCGACTTACACACAGTAAGTACACATGTCAATACGGCTCAGACTAGAGTCTGTATTTATGAACTGATCTTTACGAAACTTCTTGGGTACCTTTGTTATCACCGTGGGATGAGAGCGAGTGTTTTTGGGTGTGGTCCAAAATTCAAGATGGCCACCAGCAGCCATTTTGTACCAAAATTAGTGCAGTCAGTCTTTTGTACAGAACTTCTGTATGAAAGTTCTGATTTGAATAAATTTGTGTATGAATGTTTAGTAACATGGAATACATCACATATTGTAATGGGTTTTTTTTCGTGCTGAAATTATGCAAATTAGATGAACTTTGATTTATTCAGTGCTACTTACACAATGTGAGCACACATGTCAATACGGCTCAGGGTAGAGGCTGTATTTATGAACCGATCTTCACAAAACTTCTTGGGTACCTTTGTTATCACCTTGCGACGAGAATGAGTGTTTCTGGGTACGGTCCAAAATTCAAGATGGCTGCCAGTGGCCATTTTGTACCAAAATTAGGTCCAATCAGTTTTTTGTCACAAGTTCTATACAGCTCGTATTTATGAACTGATCTTCACAAAACTTCTTGGGTACCTTTGTTTTCACCTTGGGACAGGAACGAGTGTGTTTTGGGGTGCCTTTGTTATCACTATGCTATGAGAACAAATATTTTGGGGTTCAGTCAGACCCACTCTGGGACTCAAAGTTTTCTTTTCTAGTTTAGCATCTGACTGTCACCCACCTTTACAATACTTTACCTATACATTTGTTACAGGCAACGGTCAGTATTTATGTACAGACCGTTAAAATACTTCATATATACCTTTGTTATCAGGTCATTACCTAGATGTTTGTCATTGCTGTGTCACATACTATACATGTGCATGTGTTTGTCTTGACAAGTTGAGCTACAGTGTCATTGACACTTTCATTCATTAAATTATTGGGAGTTTAACTTGTAAAATGGAATAGGTATTTTGTTTATCCCCTATGTTTACGTCCTGTTCATTTCCGTTTAGGACGTTTTGTATTCTTGCATCTTCTACCTGATACATTGTTTTTTCTTCATATGAAGATCTAGCTTTGCATCAGGTGGTTGTTGATCGGTTACTGACTTTGGGCCTTTGTTGTGCCTGTTGTTGGTTAGTTTCTGGTTTTTCCTCTTGACATTGTTGTCTGTTCAGTAACGTTTTGGATTCGTATTAATTCAGTGTCTAGTGAAAACTTATTGTTTTTTCCATTGGGCTCATGAGGTTCCCTTGGGGCACTTAGGCTTCATTCAAAATTTTTGGAAAAAATTTTTTTTTTAATTTAATTCCAAAATTTTTGTGATTGTCTATGTTATGTATCCTTGCGATGTTTATTCTGTATTATTATTGGGAGTGCTGCCAACTTATAAACAGACTTATGATATTTTTATACTGTACCAATGACCCAGACATAGCTGGTGCTAACTCTTAAAATATAGGGCCAAACACAAATTTTGCCCCCCAATCCCCAAAATTTGCATCTAAAACCAAAGAAAACATGTCCTGAATGGCCCTCCACACTTCACCTCTACTGCGCATGCGCAGTGTCAAGGACGTTGCGAAATTGGCGCCATTAATCATTCTAAGTTTGGCCCTTCATCGGTTAACATCTGACTGATCTTTGTGCTTGTAAATCTCAGTTTAAATGATGCCAGACACATAAATATTAGTGAAATGGTGATTCTAAGGAGGATAGAGAAGGAGGAGAGGAAAAATGTGTGACAGAATATTATCAGGGCTGTAACTTGAAATTTTTTAATGAAATTATGTTAAGTTACCTATTTTCGAGGCAGCAGCCATTTTGTTGTCATTCTGATTATTTAGTTACACTGATTTTTCAGTGTTTTCCTCTCTCCCTGTCCTTTAAGTCCCCCCTTGCTATTCTCCCATGCTTTTGGCATAGTTTCTGTAATTATTATTACTAAATTTTCTTGGGAGTTTTAGCTGAATAACAGAATGAATTCTGTTCTTTTCCCCATGTTTACGTCTTCACCTACGGGTGGTTAGGCGTTGTGTTCTGCATCTACCATCTGATGTTCTGCAGTTTCTTCCCTGGAAGTCTCTGTTTTGCATCAGATAGTGTATTTTTGGTAACTGATTCCAGGCCTGGGTGCCTGGAGTCTTATTTTAGTGTTTTTACTTTCATTGTTTACGTTTACAACAGCCCTCTGTGTGAGGGGGGGATTTCTTGAAAATAATATCTTGATGTTATTTTAATCATAACTAGATACATTATTATTGTTCGTAAGTGTTGAATAAATTGTTTAAAATATTTTTAAAATTTTTGTCCACACTTAGGCTTGGGATCCATTGGGGCTCAACGTTACTTTTCAGAAACTTGGGCTGTTCTGAAAAAATATTTTTTCAAAATATTTTGATTTCAATTATTTTTTCTATATTAATGGATCATATTATTATTATGTATTTTGATTGCCAGGGATTGGTGCAAGTACCAGGACTTGTTTTCTTTTCACATTGAAAGGATTTTGATCAATTGTAATAAGAGGAAGTCTTCCTCTGACTTTTATAATCATTCTATATGTGGTCAGTGTACTCGCATTAACTCCTGTTCTGTATCGTATGATTTCGATGACAACATGGGAAGCGTATGTCACGGTATGTTAGTGGGGAATTGGACACTCTGGTCCTTTCCCCGCAGGGTCACTCTACTTTATCAATTTCTATTTCAGACGATCAAGATTAGGGTGATGTATCTGTGATGTCTTCCAACAGTGTGCCTCCGTCATCACAATTAATGAAGGGCTAGCGGAAAAGTGCTCATGTAAATACGCCAATTGCCTAAGAGGACCCTAGTAGGTTCGACGGCCTTTGACGTCCGCTAGCTCGCCCGGTGTAGCGTCCATTCATCGAATGGTTCGGCAGCCGGGTTCGTCCGTTGCGGTCTAGAAGGAGTTTTGGGGTGATGCGAGCACTATAAATCAACCAAATGCACACCCAGTGACGGCGGATTAGAGGGAGAACGGAGGAAGCCTTGTAGTCCGGTTCATAGCTCGTTCTGGTCCATCCGGACGGCGAGCGAGAGAGGCCCCTCTCTCGTACAACAACATCTGGCCCCAGATGTTGTGGTACAAAATGTTTCGCATTCGGAGCATACGTCCGTCGCTCGGGACGCTCCGACATATAGTCAGTCCGGAGTAGACTGTCAATAAGGCTTCCTCATTCTCATGGTAGCGCACACGACCGCTCTTGGCTACATGACCTCGGATATCCAGTCAGCTTCGCCAGTCAGAGAATCATCGGCGACCAGGTCACACCATCCGGTAGCCAGGGACACAAGGCCTGCAGACTCCGGACGTTCGCATAGGAAAGTGTGCGGGAGTCAACGTACACGGAGCTTCCGGCGGCAATGCATCGTAAGACCGCTACTGCACAGGCCTCAGGAACGGACGTGCTTTCCTAAATAGCACAGTTTATCGCAGCATCCCAGCATCAACTGAATCTGTCGCATATTTTTTATCCGATGATGCTGGGTCGGGACGCTCCGCGGAAGCGGGTTACGGACGTCCGAAAATTTCATCTGGTCCGACGGGATACCGAAAGAAATTTGGAGGATTTCGAGCTTTCCCTTTTGGAACAACTTATGCTGTTGTGTATGTCATCTGACTTGATCTTCTACAGCTTCTTTCGTCGGACCAGAATGCTGCGATGCCGGATAAGAAACTGATAGCGTCGGTGGACTTAGAAATTTTTGGTTCAGTTCAGGGACATCGTCCCTCAGTTCCGACATAGTCCAATAATGTCACACAGACTTTCGAATTATTGAACGACGCTATATATTATTATTATATGCTTGCTATAACCAAGCATTTCTGGTTTCTTGTTCGCAAAGTTACGGAGATGTCTTTCAAAAGTGTGCCTCTGTCGTCATAGTTAATGAAGAGCTAGCGGCAATAAGTGCTCATGGAATATGTCTATCGCCTAAGAGATCCCTTGTAGGATCGACGGAGTGACATTCGCTAGCTCACCTGGTGTAGCGTGCATTCATCGAATGGTTCGGCTGCCAGGTTCGTCCATTGCAGTCTAGGAAGGAGATTTGGGTGATGCGAGCACTATAATTACTTTAGTACTCACCCAGTGACGGCAGATTGAGGAGAGATCGGAGGAAGCCTGTTAGTCCGGTTCCTGGCTTGTCCAGGTCCGTCCGGGCTGTGAGCGAGAGAGGTCCCTCTCTCATCCAACAACATAGGGGACCGCATGTTGTGGTTCAGATATTTTACATTCGGAGCATATGTCTGTCGGTCGGGACGCTCCGTTATATTGACAGTCCGAGAGACTGTCAATAATGCTTCCTCATCCTCACAGCAGGGCACACGACCGCACATTGGCTACGTGACCTCGAGTATCCGATCAGTTTCGTCATTCAGTGATTCCACGGCGAATAGGTCACGCCATCCGGTAGCCAAGGGAACGAGGCCTATACACTCCGTTCGCTCGCATATTGGTAGTATACACGGGGTAACGATCACGGAGCTTCCAGCGGCAATGCATTGTAGGACCGCTTCTCCTCCGGCCTCAGTGACGGACGTGCTATCCGAGTTAGCACATTTGTTTCGCAGCATCCCAGCAATCGACAGTTTCTTACTCGAATCAGGAATTATCTGACGGCGCTGGGTCGGTACGGTCCACGGTGGCATCAGGTACGGTCGACCGAACGCTTTATAGGGTCCGACAGGATGGCGAAAGGGATTCGAAAGATTTCGAGTTTTCCCTTTCATAGCATCGGAAGCTGCCATACATATCTTCCGGCATTATCTTCCAGTGATTGTTATTTCGGACTACATTGCTGCGATGTTGGATAAGAGACTTATAGCGTCATTGGACACGGAATTTTGGATCGGTTCAGGGACATTGTCCCTGACTTACCGACACAGTCCAATAATGTCATTTCAACATGTGTTTTATTTTTCGACGCTATATATGCATATAAGCCTGCTACCAAGCATGATAGTTTAGTTTCTTGTCCGCAATGCTCATTTCTGCCGTTTTATCATTTATACGAATAATTTATTTTGGCAGAGTAGGGCATACTGAGAGTTCATATGCGTCTAGACGGCGTGGTTAAAGACTGGAAATATTCTTTTTCGCCGTCTATGTCTTTTCCAACCACGATGTTGGAAACGACAGTGATGTCTAGTAGACTTAACTTAGATGCTTTATCATACGTAATTCACCTTACTGAGGCATTATCATTACGTCTTCAAGAAAAGATTTACGGGATATTATTCTCAATGTGATTTCTTTTGAGGGCAGTAGTTTGTTCACGTATAACTCCGCCCTTCAGTGGCTGATTGGAGTTGGTTAGACGTGACGCAGCCCTAGCTACATCCACGCGCGTGGATAGTAAGGTGAAGAACTCTCTCAGAGTTGCTTCGTTCTCGGAGAAGCCTCTCTTCGACGGCAACTTTTCAGCAATCCATGAATTGCTCGATTTACACGTTCTCTTGTCTATCTAGTGTTACAAGAGATTCAGACTGGGGCAAACATTCGGTGGTTGACTCAGAGAGTGCCACTGCAGTTGCCGGATCCGAGTGTTATAGTTATGACGGTTGCCAGTCAAACAGATTGGGATATAATATTGATCCCAACGGATTCGAAGTGCCAGGGTCTTTGGGTTCCGCAGTCTCTAAGCAAGCGATTATCTTCCGCGGAATAATGTTTTTTAGGCTTGCTTTATGTCATTGCATGAACATTATTCAGAAACGCATGTCCAAATCCTGTCCGTTAATTCGACAGTAGTGGCGTATCTCCGGAACCAGGGAGGCACTCATTCGTTTCCGTTATTCAATTTAATGGAAAGAATCCGTTTGTTGGTTATAGTACACCAAGTTCTGTTTCGGTCCGTCATATTCCGGGTCGTCTGATTGTTTTACCGGACTCCCGTTCACTTAGGGGTCGCTTGTTGCCGTCAGAATGGACTCTCAACAAACAAGTATTCAATCAGATTTGCTATCTATGGGAGCGCCCAATGATAATTTATTTACGACACAGCTTGCTAATCAATTGCAGACGTATGTGTTGGCTTGTCTGGATCTCTGAGCTAATGTTGTTAACGCTCTATTGATCTAATAGGACGGAATGATAGGATACGCGTATCCTCCGGCGCTGTTGTTTCAGCAGGTATTGCTAAGATAAACAACCACAATACATTTCTGTTGATAGCATCTCTATCTTCACAGAGACAGTGGGTAATTTACTCTTTTTTCGTTGGGTAAATCGTGTCATCTTTATCACAACCCGCAAGGTCGCAACCTTCACGTATTCCATTGTGTGGTCCGTATTGCTTTGTAAGCATTGTACTGGACGAGCTTTGGACGCGATTTCTTACTATAGGAGATCCTCTTCTTCGCTATTCTATGCGGCTAAAGTAGAGGCTCTTCCGTCGTTGGTGTAGGGATCACTATGTTCATATGGTTGATCCCTCCATACTACTCATTGCAACTTTTTAGTATACTTGTTAGACAAGATCTACTGCAGCCTGTTATTATTAAGGTTATAGGTTTATGTTACCTCATACCTATGCACTCTATGATAGTTTACAATTGAGTCTTATGTCTCTTTATCTAAGTCAGTTAGTAACTTTTTGATAAATAGACTTAGAATCTTTAGATTAAATTCCTATATGGAATTTAACTTCGGTTCTTATTTAGCTAAGTAATCATTTGAGCCTCTGGAAACAGTAGTTTTCAAATTCTGACCTTTTAGACAGTAATTCTGTTGGCTTCTCTTTTACTGAAGAGTCAGTGAGTTTCATCCACTATCGATGGATGATTTTCACTTTCGTAGTTTCGGAATCACTACTTCCTTTACTATTTAGGTTGGATTTTTGCATAAGAGTTAGGCTCCTAATATCCGGAACCTATTGTTATTAAGGTCCTTCCGTCTTCGTACGGGCATAGGCCTTTACTCTGTCCAGTTAGAGTTTATGTATTTATAAACAGATATCTGTTTATTACTACGGGCGTAAGCTTCTTCTGTCTTTGATGCCTAATAGAAGGACGTTACGCTCCATTCTATTGCTAATGGATTCAATTAACTATCGGTACTGCTTATGGTATATCATTGACACAGCAGTTGTGCTTAAGATTTCGGCTCATGAAGTAAGAGTTCTTCTGCATCTTGGGCTTACATTAATAGTGTCGCTATTATAGATTTTTGAAGGCTGCTCATTGCGCTCAGCCATCCACATTCATGAATTTTTATCTCAGAAATATCGAGTCCATTTCTGGAGGCCTCTATTGTTAGGTCTATTATCTACTGCTCAGAATGTCATTCACTTAACAGTTGCTATTATAGCCAGGTAGGCTGTCTGTTTCGGCAGTGACTCCGTTCTGCTGCCCTCTTCGCTCTGGGCTATTTGAGTGAGAAGTTTATGTTTTAAAAATTCATTCAAGTCTTAGTTTTTAAAGTATAGCTTTTGAAAATAGCACGTGTCAACGGACATGATTATGCAATCCTCAGACACTTTTAAGGAGTATAAGAGTCTCTATTCTCTAGACTTACTTTATTTATTGGCTTACTTTAAAAATTATTAGTATAAGGATTATATTGGATATTAATAGAGTACATGGAGGTATCATGCTCAATTTTGGAAGGTGTTGTATCTTTCTAATTTATCATAAATAAGAAAGATACATGTAAGGCCTATTACTTCTTTTTCCCTAGAGGGGATGACTCTATTTTATATTATTGAGCGTATTCCATCTTGCTTTATGTCCTTGGCCCTCCAGCCTTTTTACTATTCAGCTATGTCTGGGTCATTGGTACAGTATAAAAATGTTAAAAAATTTATAGTAATTTCTATATTTTTTATACTTACCAATGACCCAGACGGGGATGGCCCTCCCAGGAGTTGGGAACTCTTGCCTCCCCGCTGAGTACATAGCGCTTACCAGGCACTGGTTATTAGAATGATTAATGGCGCCAATTTCGGAACGTCCTTGACACTGCGCATGCGCAGTAGAGGTGAAGTGTGGAGGGCCATTCAGGACATGTTTTCTTTGGTTTTAGATGCAAATTTTGGGGATTGGGGGGCAAAATTTGTGTTTGGCCCTATATTTTAAGAGTTAGCACCAGCTATGTCTGGGTCATTGGTAAGTATAAAAAATATAGAAATTACTATAAATTTTTTAACTTTCGCTTCATTATTATTAGCCAGACTGTTTACAGTGAGGGCAAAAGTAATGACTTTTTCTGCCCGTCTGTCCGTCTGTCCATCTGTCCATCTGTCTGTCTGTTAACATTTAGAGTTTTGGTTAAAGTTTGTGGTTAAAGTTTTTTACTGAAGGTTCAAGTGGGTTTTTTTTTTTCTTTTCCTGTTTAGTTGACATTTGGAGTTTTGGTTAAAGTTTGTGATTAAAGTTTTTTATTCAACCTTCAAGTACAGGCTATACTCGGTTGTTCTTGTCTGATCGTCACGAAATTTCATATGCAGATTTCAGGTCATGTTTACATGAGAACGTCCCCTTTTGGTTGTGATCGGTCAACCGGTATGGCTGCCCGAGCCCAAAACCCAAAAACCATTAGCACAGTCTACAGATTGTATTTATGAAGGGATTTCATTGCAACTTCATAGAATGCCTCAGTATAATGCCTAGATGAGAATATCCCCGTTTGGGCATGATCTGTCAACCGTGATGGCTGCCCAAGCCCGAAATCCAAAAACTTTTAGCACGATCTGCAGGTCATGGTTAATATGGACGGATTTCATTGTAACTTGATACAATGACTCTGTATGATGTCTTCATGAGAATTTCCCCATTTGGGCGTGATCTATCAACTGTCACGACTGCCCAAGCCCAAAACCCGAAAACCTTTAGCACAGCCTACACGTCATATTTATGGAGGGATTTCATTGTAACTTGATAGGTTGACTTCATATAATGTCTACATGAGAAAGTCCCCTTTTGGACGTGATTGGGCAACTGTGATGGCTACAGGTGCCCAAAGCCCAAAAACCTTCAGCACAGTCTACAGGTCATATTTTTTAAGGGATTTCATTGTAACTTTGTACGATCAATCCACATGATGCCCAGATGAGAATGTCCCCTTTTGGTTGCGATAATTCAACCATGATCGCTGCCCGAGCCCAAAACCTGAAAACCTTTAGCACAGTCTACATGTCATATTTATGGAGGGATTTCATTGTAATTTGATAGGTTGACTTCATATAATGTCTAGATGAGAACGTCCCCTTTTGGGCAACTGTGACGGCAACAGGGGCCCTAAGCCCAAAAACCTTTAGCACAGTCTACAGGTCATATTTATGGAGGAATTTCATTGTAACTTGATAGGTTGACTTCATATAATGTCTAGATGAGAACGTCCCCTTTTGGGCAACTGTGACGGCAACAGAGGCCCAAAGCCCGAAAATCTATAATATTCCACAGGCCATAATTATAAAGGGATTTCATTGTAGCTTGGTAGGATGACTCCAAATTTATGGTTAAAAACCCAGACAAACACCACCACCCCCCTACCCACCCCCTCCACCCCCACCCCCCCCCCCCACCCCCCCAATTAGGCTTTTTTATCTTCTTCTTTTCTCCAATATGCATTTTGAACTATTTACAGTCACTACATGCGGAACCTTTTTTTAAACTTACGTACCCCCCCCCCCCCTGCCAGGGGCCAATTAGGCACCTTTTTAGCTCACCTGACTGAAAGTCAGGGTGAGCTTTTCTTATCACTCTTCATCCGTCGTCCGTCATCCTGCGTGAAGGTGGTGTTTGAGCCTCTTTCTCCTAAACCAGTGGCCACATTTCAATTAAATTTCATGTAAGTGGTGGTTATATAGGGGCATTTTTATTTTTATCCAAATTAGGTTTCGGCTCATATTGAGCAGAGGTGTGGGGAAAAAATGACCAAATTTTTTGAAAATCTTCTTCTAATGAACCACCAGTAGCAGAGACTTGATATGTGGTATACAGAGTCCTTTTGAGGTTTAGAATCAAGTTTGTTCAAGAGAAGTTTGTCGGGCATTATCCGCCTTCGTTATGGGAGGGCCAAAATTTTGGCCACGCCTAAAATTTCTATTTTCTGAACCGTGAGGTCAGTTTGAACCAAATCTGATATGAGATGATAATGGGTCATAAGTAGTTGATTGATGCAAAAAAACATTTTCTCATTGCCCCGTGGGAACCTCGGGAGCTAAAATTAGGAAAAACCTTAAAACTGCCATATCTCCAAAACTACATGGCACAGAGAATTCTTATTTTGTATAAAGCTTACTTTTATCCAGTAGAATAGAATGGTTAAAAAAAATCCCTATCGGTTTGATCACAAGGTACTTTTTTCAGGACTTTGAAAAAGTGCTGAGTCAGTACTTTTTAACACTGTAGGCAATGGGAAAAACATTAAAAAATCTTCTTCTCCAGATCCAGCAGGCAGAATCTTTTGATATTTGGTATGCAACATTGTAGGGTGGATCTGATTCAAGTTTGTTCAAATCGGCCCCCTGGGTTCATATTTGGGTTCAGTATAGGAGCCCGATTTTGAACTTAGTGCATTTCAGGCAAATTTCTTAAAAATCTTCTCCAGATCCAGCAGGCAGAATCTTTTGATATTTGGTATGCAACATTGTGGGGTGGATCTGATTCAAGTTTGTTCAAATCGGCTCCCTAGATTCATATTTGGGCTCACTATAGGAGCTCGAATTCGAACTTAGTGCATTTCAGGCAAATTTCTTCTAAAATCTTCTTCTCCAGATCCAGCAGGCAGAATCTTTTCATATTTGGTAAGCAACATTGTGGGGTGGATCTTATTCAAGTTTGTTCAAATCGGCCCCCTGGGTTTATATTTGGGCTCAGTATACGAGCCCAAATTTGAACTTAGTGCATTTCAGGCAAATTTCTTAAAAAATCTTCTTCTCCAGATCCAGCAGCAGAATCTTTTGATATTTGGTATGCAACATTGTGGGATGGATCTGATGCAAATTTGTTCAAATCGGCTCCCTAGATTCATATTTGGGCTCACTATGGAAGCTCAAATTCGAACTTAGTGCATTTCAGGCAAATTTCTTAAAATTCTTCTTCTCCAGATCCAGCTTCAGAATCTTTTCATATTTGGTAAGCAACATTGTGGGTGGATCTGATTCAGATTTGTTCAAATCGGCCCCCTGGGTTTATATTTGGGCTCAGTATAGGAGCCCAAATTTGAACTTAGTGCATTTCAGGCAAATTTCTTAAAAAATCTTCTTCTCCAGATCCAGCTGGCAGAATCTTTTGATATTTGGTATGCAACATTGTGGGGTGGATCTGATTCAAGTTTGTTCAAATCGGCCCCCTGGATTCATATTTGGGCTCACTATAGAAGCCCGAATTCGAACTTAGTGCATTTTAGGCAAATTTCTTAAAAAATCTTCTTCTCCAGATCCAGCAGGCAGAATCTTTTGATATTTGGTATGCAACATTGTGGGGGTGGATCTGATTCAAGTTTGTTCAAATCGGCTCCCTGGGTTTATATTTGGGCTCAGTATAGGAGCCCAAATTTGAACTTAGTGCATTTCAGGCAAATTTCTTTGAAAATCTTCTTCTCAAGATCCAGCAGGCAGAATCTTTTCATATTTGGTAAGCAACATTGTGGGGTAGATCTGATTCAAGTTTGTTCAAATCGGCCGCCTGGGTTTATATTTGGGCTCAGTATAGGAGCCCAAATTTGAACTTAGTGCATTTCAGGCAAATTTCTTAAAAAATCTTCTTCTCCAGATCCAGCAGGCAGAATCTTTTGATATTTGGTATGCAACATTGTGGGATGGATCTGATGCAAATTTGTTCAAATCGGCTCCCTAGATTCATATTTGGGCTCACTATAGAAGCTCAAATTCGAACTTAGTGCATTTCAGGAAAATTTCTTAAAAAATCTTCTTCTCCAGATCCAGCTTCATAATCTTTTCATATTTGGTAAGCAACATTGAGGGGTGGATCTGATTCAAATTTGTTCAAATCGGCCCCCTGGGTTTATATTTGGGCTCAGTATAGGAGCCCAAATTTGAACTTAGTGCATTTCAGGCAAATTTCTTAAAAAATCTTCTTCTCCAGATCCAGCTGGCAAAATCTTTTGATATTTGGTATGCAACATTGTGGGGTGGATCTGATTCAAGTTTGTTCAAATCGGCCCCCTGGATTCATATTTGGGCTCACTATAGAAGCCCGAATTCGAACTTAGTGCATTTTAGGCAAATTTCTTAAAAAATCTTCTTCTCCAGATCCAGCAGGCAGAATCTTTTGATATTTGGTATGCAACATTGTGGGGTGGATCTGATTCAAGTTTGTTCAAATCGGCCCCTGGGTTTATATTTGGGCTCAGTATAGGAGCCAAATTTGAACTTAGTGCATTTCAGGCAAATTTCTTTGAAAATCTTCTTCTCAAGATCCAGCAGGCAGAATCTTCTGATATTGGGTATGCACCATGCTTAGGGGGGTGAGATTCAAGTTTGTTCAAGCCAAGTCCCTGGGTCATATTTGGGCTCACTGTGGTAGCCCGAATTATAACTCAGTTCAAAATGAGGAATTTTCTTTAAAAATCTTCTTCAGATCCAGCAGTCAGTATGTTTTGATATTTGGTATGCAGCATCCTTAGGGGGTGAGATTCAAGTTTGTTCAAGCCATGCCCCTAGGTCCATATTTGGACTCACTGTGGGAGCTCGAATTGTAACTTAGTTCAAAATGAGGAATTTTCTTTAAAAATCTTCTTCTTCAGATCCAGCAGTTGGAATGTTTTGATATTTGGTGTGCAGCATCCTTAGGGGGTGAGATTCAAGTTTGTTAAAGCCAAGTCCCTGGGTTCATATATGGGCTCCCTGTGGGAGCCTGAATTATAACTTAGTTCAATATGAGGAGTATTCTTTAAAATCTTTTTTTTTTTTAGATCCACTTGTCAGAATCTTTGAATATTTGGTATAAGCTTTTCTTAGAGGAGCAGATGCAACTTGTTGAAATCAATTCTCTGGGCTGATATAAATTTAGGCTACCATGTCAGGTGAGCGCCCTCAGGCCCCTTGGAGCCTCTTGTTTTTTTTCTTTCATCAAAAATGCTTGTTTACAGTTTTGGTAAACCCAGACAAACACCACTCCCCCCCCCCCCCCCCCCAATTAGGCATTTTCTTTTTTTTATATCCTCCAATATGTATTTTGAACTATTTACATTCACTACATGCAGAACCTTTTTTAGCTCACCTGACTGAAAGTCAGGGTGAGCTTTTCTGATCACTTTTCGTCCGTCGTCCGGCGTCCGGCGTCCAGCGTGAAGGTGGTGTTTGGGTCTTTTTCTTCCAAACCACTGGCCGCATGTTAATGAAATTTCATGTGAGTAGGGGTTATATAGCGCATTTTGATTTTTGGGCAAATTAGGTTTCGGCTCATATTGAGCAGAGGGGTGGGGCAAAAATGCTCCAATTCTTAAAAAATCTTCTTCTCAAGAACATCTTCTTCTCAAGAACCAGCAATAGCAGAGACTTGATATTTGGTATGCAGCTTCCTTTTGAGGTGTAGACTCAAGTTTGTTCAAGAGAAGTTTGTAGGTCTATACTTGGCGATGTTATGGGAGGAGCAAAAATTTTGGCCCCACCCCAAATTTCTATTTTTTAAACCGAGAGGCCAATTTGAACCAAATTTTATGTGAGGGCTTATTGGGTCATAAGTACCTAATTTATGCAGAAATTTTTTTTCCTGTAGCCCCGTGGGAACCACAGGAGCTAAAAATAGAAAAAAATTAAAACGCCTATATCTCAAAAACTGCACGGCAGTGAGAATTTTTATTTGGTGTGAAGCTTTCTTGGGACCAACAGAAAGGATTGGTAAAAAAAAATTGCTATCGGTTTTATCATAGGGTACTTTTTCGGGACTTTGAAAAAGTGCTGAGTCAGTATTTTTTAACACAGTAGGCAATGGGAAAAAAATAAAGAATTGTTTTCTTCCAAACCACTGCTCTAAAAGCTTTCATATTTTACATATAACATCTTTGGAACATTGATTCACATATTTGTAGAAATCAAATTCCTCGGTCCATATTTGGGTTCCCTATGGGAACCCAAATGTTCAAATTAGTGCAATATGAGGGATATATTTTAAAAATCTTCTTCTTCGGATCCACAAATCAGAATCTTTTGATATTTGCTATGCATCATCCTTAGGGGGGTGAGATTGATGTTTGTTCAAGCCAAGTCCCTGAGTTCATATTTGGACTCCCTTTGGGAACCCAAATTGTAACTTAGTGCAATACGAGGTATATTCTTTTAAAATCTTCTTCTTCGCATCCACCGGTCAGAATCTTTTGATATTTGGTATACAGTATGCTTAGGGAGGTGAGATTCAAGTTTGTTCAAGTCAAGTCCTTCGGCTCATATTTGGTCTCCCTGTGGGAGCCCAAATTATAACTTAGTTCAATATGAGGAATATTCTTTAAAAAAAAATTTTTTTTCAGATCCACCAGTCAAAATGTTTTGATATTTGATGTACAGCATTCTTAGGGGCTGAGAGTGAAGTTTGGTAAAGCCAAGTACCTGGGTTCATATTTGGGCTCACTGTGGGAGCCCAAATTATACCAAAATTTTTATTTTCCAAACCAAAAAGTCGATTTGAACCAAATTTGATATGAGGGCTTATTGGGTCATAAGTACCTAATTTATGCCGAAAATTGTTTTCCTGTCCCCCACGGGAACTGCAGGAGCTAAAAAATTTTTTTCTTTTTAAATGCCCATATCTCCAGAACTACATGGCACTGAGAATTTTTATATGGTGTGAAGCTTCCTTAGGACCGGAAGAAAAAAATGGTAAAAATTTTATCATAAGGTTCTTTTCTAGGACTAAAAGTGCCGAGTCATCATTTTTTAACAGTGTAGCTAATGGGAATAACGTTGAAGAATCTTCTTCTCCCAAAACACTGCTTCAGAAGCTTTTATTTTTGGGCTCCCTATGGGAGCCCATGTATAACTTAGTTCAGTATGAGAAATATTCTTAAAAAATCTTTTTTTTCTGTTACTCCTGTCAGAATCTTTTGATATTTGATTTTTGATTTTCTTAGAAGTGGCAAATTGAAGTTTGTTCAAGTTCTGCTTTATTGATAAAATTGGGCCCAGTAGTAACCAATTCCTGCATTGAAAGCCCTGTAAAGTGGGCAGTGATAGGCATAAACGATTGACCAAACTTGATATTATAATTACGCCTCTGTAAGATGTAGCCTTAGATGCTGAAAGTGACCTTAAATTCCAATAAATAAATAGATAAATTATTGAGTACCCAATATGGGTATCTAACATATGAACACTTTGGGTTACTAAGTAGGGTAAACAATTTTATGTTGAAAAACTGATAACAAGGCAGAATCCCTTGTTTAAATTATACATGACTACTTTGCGGTAATGACAATCTAAAAGTACAGTACCTTGAAAAGACTTTGTGTTGTTTTTTATTAGTTCAATTTTTAGCTTTTCTTGACAAAGTCAAGCTATGCTATTGTCATGGGGCATGCGGAAGTCTGTGAGTCTGTCTGTCCACAATTTGTTCGGCACAGGCTATAGGCCATAGTTCTTATCTATCATCACCAAATTTGAGATGCATGTTCGCGTTGGTGTCTAGATGAGATCGTCATATTTTGGTTATGACTGGCTGCTTACATTGGCTGCTGCAGCAGCCATCGGGAATTTTGTATGGCGCAGCCTACAGGCCGTAGTTCTCATCTGATCATCACGAAATTTCATCTGCATATTCGGGTTGATGTCCAGATGAGAACGTCCTATTTTGGTCTCAGTTGGCTGCACACAGTGGCTGCTGCAGCAGCCGCAGTGTGGGTTGATTTTAAAAATTGTTATCTTACGCAAATTTCTTGAAATTTGGCAGGTTGTCTTAGATTGATGAGTAGATGAGACCTTCCTATTTTGATCGTGGCTGCCCCCAGGGTGGGTGAATTGAGGGGTGAAGTTGTTTTATCTTATTTTTGTTATACCACATTTGGATGAAAAAGACAATAATACGCTGAAAGAAATTGTCTTTGTGTGGTGAATGTAATATGATATTTCAGGCATGTAGGACACTGTTATGACTGCGAGTGTTTAGATCAGCAAGTACATTTTAAATGTGTATATATTTTGCCCACTTGATGAAATTTGATATGCAAGTTGTTTTTTTTTTTGTTTCAACCATGACTACTTTTCCTAAAGTTTGACTTCAAATCCGCCAATGGTAGCATGGCTGCTTCAGCCATGATTTTTTTTTCTCCCAATTTCAACGAAATTTCATATGCAGGTTTAGTTTTATCAGTACTTTTCATAATGGTTGGCTTCAAATCAGCCAATGGTAGCATGGCTGCTGCAGCTGTGTCATTTTTCTTCCAATTTTGACCAACTTGGTCTGAGATGGGTAGTTTCACTGGTAGATTAGCCTTGAATGGGGTCGAAAACTAAGAGTCAACCAATGTAGCATTGCTGCTTCAGACATATATTTTTCACTCCAATTTTAATGGAATTACCAAAAAAAAGTCAATAATTATGGCGCAATTTACTTAAATGTTACGTAAGTTAAGTAATTATAACATTACTCTTAGAAATATACCATAAGATCAAGATAAGCTACAGTGTCATTGACACTTTCGAAACTGCACTGGTAAAGGGATTAACACAACATTGAATGCAGTTGGGACCCAAGCCATGTCAATATCCTTGTCAAATTACGCCTGGATGTCAAATTGTATACTGATCAATCCATAAATGGTGAGACTATAGCATAATAAAAAGCCATGTAGAAACTGCACTTTTAAAAGTCTACGCAACATTGCATGCTTTCGGGACCCACCCATGTCATTTTTCGACTCCTCCCATGGGCCAACTTTGTTTGGGGCCAACCTCTCCCTTGGGCCAACTTCTTTTTCGGGTTGTCTTTGTTTTGGGCCGACTTCTCTCGTGGGATGACTTTGTATGGGGCCGACTTCTCTTAATAATAATAACTCTTTGGCCATCCACTGATTTGTGGCTGTTCTCATAAGAGAAGGCCATCATTCCCTCTGCCCCTCACCCCCTCCTCTCCTCCCAGCATTCAGATATAAAGTGTTTAATAGTGTCCCTCACTTCCCCTTTTTCAACTTCTTCAATCAGATCAGCACTCCTACCCTGTCCCTCGTGTCCCCCACCCCCCCCTCAGCCATCTATCCTTTGTTTCTCCACCCCATTTCTTTATTATTCTTCCAGTAAATTTTAATCTATGAGGTATATACTATGGGCATTCCAAGAGAAAATGTCCCAGGGTCTTCACTACTCCAGAGTGCCACATTTGGCATCCCTTTTCCCCATCTCTCCCAATTTCCCCCCTAAGCTCCAGTGATCTTGATCTCAGTTTGAACAGTAGTGACCCCCAAAGGTGCCATCTAGGTACTTTTCAAAGTTCTTTATATTGTAACCCCTGCAGTGATCTTTTCACGCTAACTCCTGCTCGCCAGTTTCGATTGCAGTATATGCTCAACCAGCCTGGAAACCTCATACATGCGTCTTGTGGGCCAATTTGTTTTGTGCTGACTTCTCTCGGGGATCGACTTTGTTTGGGACGACTTCTCTTATGTTCAAAAACATGTGGTCAAATGACTTTTTAAAAGACCCAAAAGACCCGGATCCTCACACCTAATTTTGGTAAACATGGCTTCCCCAGGAATTAGGCACGGCAATAGGCAATGTAGTTGTTAAACATGCGGCGATCTAGCATGGGTTCTACCACGATATTGCCGATTGTCGAGGCTAATTTTGATAAACATGGCACCCCAGGCAACTTGTGGTATTTATTTATTAACTTAGCCAATTACGGAATAGTCATTGTAGTGTTAAAAAAATGTGGTACTCTATCGTGTGTTTTACCACGATACTGCCGACCGCCCAGCCGAGGCTAATTTTGATGTGATATACACATGTGAGTCTCGTTGTCCCAGAAAATTGTGGGCATGAAGAAAATCTGCAATGCAGTGGTAAGTGGCATTCTACCATGATTTGTACAACGACATTGCGAGTCATGATCATGGCTGATTTTGAAAAGTACATTGTAGACTGTGTTTTGACCAATGAGTGGGGCTGTTTTAGTCAACTAGCAGCGACATTTTTACCAAAATTGGGGCTATTGTGACCAACTCCAGAGGACAATATGTTTCACGCATTGGCCAACTTGTGTGAAAACGTCCCTACTCCGGTCAGTAACATCATACAGTGGAGTCCACTTAATTGGGCATCACTTAATTATATATTCCAGTTAATCAAATATAAATGATGACCACAAAACCATTCAGTATACATTCAGTACAAATTTGACCTGTTAATTGCATATGTGTTGAAAAGTAAACTTCTCTTAATTGAATAAAAAATCTTGCAGTCTGTCGAAGAATTATTTTGACAACCAGCAAATTCCCACATTGATATACCTTTTAGCCTCTGTACACCCAATTTTGGTATTTAACCTATTATATTTTTTTTTGCCGAGCTGAATGAGCTCTGTCAAACAAGATATAATAGAATAAATAGTCAATTTATCACTATTAGATAGGAAAATGGCCCAGTCCTG